>JAMKCH010020732.1:0-20953 GCA_023653785.1 Ophioderma brevispina | reverse complement strand
GAATTTCAGCTAACATGTCAACAGGATGTCCAAAGGTAAAGTACCACAGATACAAGAAAGAGCATTTCTAGTTTTATCATATGTCTCTGCCCCCATTTTGAGGATCAGGCTTGAGGTGTAACCAATTTTAATGATGTAGTTCCAGTTTTCACTGCGGTGAAACCTCGTTTGAGGAGCAGTAACTGAAGATTTTGTAAATTAAGCATGCGTGCGGTGCTCTAAGCACATGCCATCAACGATTTCTGGACAATGGTGTTTTCCACTTTAAAACCGTCCTAGAACGTGAAAATGAGCGTAAATTGTTAATTGTTAATATCCTTTGTAAACAGAGAACGGCAAAGAGGGACCACTTGAGAGGCAGTTAGTGTTAAACGGGAGTACGATTAAGTTCCATGCCATCTAACTTTCTCTAAACAGTCAGTTTAAGAGTGTTATACCAACATTCTCCACGCAACACACGAGACTTCCTTTCGTTAATACTATTTGTTGTAACTCAACATCTCTGCGTAATTAAAAAATAATCAATACAGCAGTTCACTTTTTTTTGGAGGGACTGCCCTTCAAGACCTTCATGTAGGCATATGAGCATTGGCGCTAACGTATACACGAAGTAGCAGCATCGTTTTGAGCCAGGACAGTGTTTTTCTGTAATAAAATGTATTTTATGAAAATATACATTGGAAATGGGGCTAAAGTCCACATTTAAAGCTGGATGTTGTTTCATTTGTTTTTGTTATTTATTCCACCTATCATGCTTTGTTGAACCCCCTGGGCATTACCACATATGATACAGCCTGTCTGATTGGCTTTCATACAGGACACAATATGAGATAGCCCTCTTAGTAACCAATCAAATCGTGCTTCTATAGCTGTGTCAACCACACACATTCTTACGTATCTCTGATTTGCTCATTGCATGATATTATCTGCCAAGTGACCAATCAAAATAGTCCCCAAATGCTGTATAGAAGGCAGGTAGTGCCCAGGGGGGTAAAGAACCTGCCCCCCTATATATATATCACCAGGGTATTACACTTAAGTTACCAAGGGTGGTTTTCACTCCCGTTTGTGCCCGAAGGGGGGGGGGGGGTCCCCCCCCCCCCCCCCTCCTAAGGAAAACGCACTTCCCGAGGGAATTTTTGCATAAATTTATACCACATGTGAAGGGTCATAGACAACCCCAAATCAGCAACAAAAAATGAATTTGGTTGATTTTGGCTGCAATTAGGGGCAAAACATTGTTTTCAAAACCCGGCGCAAAATTGGAAAAAAGACGAAAATTCAACATGAGCCTTGCCGCTTACAACCAAATTTTGAAAACTTATTTTAATGTTGATATCTATTCTTAGAAGACCAAATTACTTATATTAACACAACTAGCATTTTAGGGAATCCTGTCCTTTTTTTGCGGGTGTTGCAAAATGCACGTCATTTTCCATAGATTTTGTATCATCGGTTTGGCAACATCCATGAGTGAAATTGTTTGTTTTTTCAGCACATAAAGGGTTAATTTTTTTTAATGTTACTAATCTTTGTTTACTTTTAATGTTTGTGTAAACTTATATCAGCAAAAAAAAAAATTGCGTTGGTTTCTTGGTTTTCTTATTCTTAGTTTTAAAAATATTCTGAAATGACTTCCGTTAGTGCCCAAGGGGGGTTCCCCTGGACCCCCCACTAATTATCATTAACGGCTTGGCAATTTTAATTATTTTGGTATGAAAAGAAGCGCATTTTAAAAGTCAGAACCATTAACAAAAATTTCGGCCGCAAAAATCCCACGCGTAAAGCGCCATCGCGAAAACAAATGAGTTGGGGTTCCCTAGGCCCCCCCCCCCACCCCCTTGTCCACTTAGTGTTACGGGGGTATGTGTAGTGTAGCTACCCACATAGCATTACACGGTAGCTTACCACAAAAGGCACAGTATAAAGCTGACACGGCCTATATATTTCAACCATGGTATAATGGTAAGCCTTCCCCACATAGCAATCCTGGTAAGTTGTTTGGTGGTTGACATCTTTCGTCACAAGTTACTATGTGGTAACACCCCTGAGAGGTGGTAGGAGGAACGTCTTCTTATGTTGCGTGTAAAGGCCGATTCTTGATATGCCTATACGACAGTCAGTATTGCAACAAGGCTGTGAGTGTCTGAACAGCGGCTAGTTGATTTTGTCGACTGGCTTCTATCCTGCATCATGCGTCTTTGACTACAATCCACCCATTCCAGTCGGCTTCTCTACAGTTTGCAAGCATCGAAAGAATGTCTTTTGGAATGCGACCATTATTCCATGTCTGCGAATGGTGACCCCAGCCAGCGTTGGGGACGTTGACGTTGTAGTGCTCACATTGAGGGAATACCGGCTCTTGTAAAATTTTCGTTGTTTCGAAATCCCTGGTATAATGGTAGCTGATCCACATATCAAGCCTTGTAAACCACGGGTAATAACCGGTTCCTACCACTTAATAACACAACGTTTGTTATCCCCCAAATTCCAATTCTTTAAAAAACATCTCCGGTGATCTGGTAAAATCTTATTTAAGGAAACATTTTATGAGTGTTCAAAAGGGGGAAAAATATTATTCCTAGATTACATATTTTAAAATTTTCGATTTGTTAAAACATTTTACCAACTCTGGTTCTTAACGGATTAAAATAAAAATCAACATCCCATTCATGAATGCCACCCGTTATAATATCTGTATAGGTCATCTTCTATGAACCGTGTCAAATTCTTAAAGGAATTTATTGACTGATCTGTCGGACATATATAATGAATTATCCCGAATAGACCTACATCTGTTTTTTCATGGCTATGAACTTCCTTGCGAAAAACACTTTTGTGCTTATTTTTCGTAGCAGTAGGCGATTAAAAGAAGCCGCCATGTTTAATATTACGCTAACGTTTGTATCCATCAAGCCGTGAACTCGCTCAGGAAGGGAAGAGACATTGAGAAGAGGTTGCGTAGCAAGAACTGGAAAATTGGGAGGGGAGATACGCGTAAGGGAGACGGTGCAAGGATGTGTTGGTGAGAGGGTGGGGGGTGGGCAGGGGGGTAGGGAGGGGCTGGGACTAGGGGAGGAATAAAATAGGTTGAGAGGGAAGGAGGGGGGGCACATGGGGGGAGATGGGAAAAGAAGAAGTGTCGGGGGATAGGGAGGGGAGGAATGAGGGGGGAGTTGAAAGGGTCAAATTTACGGGGAGTAAGGTGGTGAGGGGAAGGAGGGTGGGGGGAGGCGTGGCGGGGTGGGGGGGTGTAGTGGGGTAAGATCCACATTGTCAAAAGGGGGGAAGGGAAAGGGCAAAGGTGAAGTAAAGAAGATTGGACATACGTGGCGGGATTCGAACAAGCCCCGGTGCCCCATGTCCAAATAATTCAGGAATGGCAAGCACAGGGTTCCATAGTGTTTTTTCGTACGATACTTCACGCGTATATTTCGACTATTTTCTAGTGCATTTTCTCGCCTCATCTCGTGCGTTTTGGTGAGATTTGGGAGCGTTAGGGTTAATCAACATTTTTACAGTGGTTGTTTGATACGTCTACGTTTTCAACCCAGTATGTACAAGATAATAGAATAAACACTATTTTGAAACAGAGGAAATTTCTGGTAAATTGTAATCCGCAGTATGGTATTTTATTGTAAGTATCTGTTACCTAGGGCAAAAATCCTCTATCTCTCTTTTGGCTTATTTGCATCTCAACTGTATTCCGTGTGCTTTTCTTCTTTGCTATCCCAATTGTTCCTCGTCGGCCACGGAAGAACCCTTTTATTTACACACGTGTCGTCTACCAATTTAAAAATTGCTTTTATTCAATTTCTTATTCGCGTAAGAAGTTCAATGCAATTTTTTTTTACCAATGGCGTTTCCCTGAATGCTCTGTGCATATGTGGAGTGGTTGTTCAAGAATATTATAAAAACTTAACCACTATAAACACCAGGCCATCATGTGTCGCATTCATATCTCTCTTTAATGAAAATATGAATCTGAACATCAAATACTGTTGGGTGATACAATTGAGCACACCTCTCTTTTTAAATCCAAGCTAATTGGATGGATTCAATAATAATATCCTAGAATTTTTATTTTTAATGCTTTTTATAACTTCAGCCTACTCATGAGGTAAGTTTGCCAGTGGCAAAACGTTACTATTTCATTAAAAATGCTAGAAAAAAATCGTTTTCTAATTAAAAAGAGAATAAATTAATAAAGGGAAGATAACCTTAAAAAATCCAGAACAAAAAAAATCGCTTAATTGCCTTAAAATGTTTGATTTTGTAATGTGACGTCTAAATTTCAGTGCAAGAGAATATGACTAAAATTTAGTGCCAGTTTACATTTAACCTGTCAATCCACCAGGCACACTGTAATTGAAATATAAAATGTAGAATGCAGTAAATTTCAGCCCGTGATCAAATTAACTCAACATTAAGGTTAATTCACTAACGAAACTGGATTTAAATTGGAACAATTCTTATGTTACGGGCTTGTGTTCATATCAGTTATGTCTCTGGAACCGCTTATTGCTGATTCAAAAAAATCGACAAATGTTCCTGTTCCACAGCTTGTCAATCGGCCTGTTATTAAGAGGATAAGTATGGCTGTAGGGGAGCAAGGCGATGAAGTATTATTACTTGTAATTATTTGAAATTATCGCTGGGGTATATCGAGGTCCATGGCAATGCTTTTGGCTAGGAAATAAGCTAACATTTATTTCATTTAATTAAATTTAATGCTCAAGTTTGTTGGTTTTTAACAAGATCTAAAGGCAGTCATATGACTGCAATCTTGATCGGTAAGGTGTTAAACACTTGGAATGTCAGATATAAGTTCCTACTGGATATAGAGCCAAGAATTATTGCCTCTATCACCAAATACCTGATGAGTTATGGTCAATTGAATGATTTCGGGGCATATGGGTGTTAGCGTGGCCATATTGGATTTGGTGGTAATGTTGTGTTCAATCACGTCAATAACCCGTCCCAAAAGATTCCTCGTGCTGTAAAAACGGATTATTGCATAAAATAATGGCCATCTGAATGAATTTCAGAGTGATAGCGGCCATATTGGATTCTAGAAAATGCACTGCACGAATTTTGCACCCACCCTCCAGAAATTATTAGATTAGGTCATTCATTGACAAAAATCGATCAATTAGAAAAATCTGTACTCATTTCACCCTGTGCCCACATTCAGCCTGACTAATTTACAAACTAGGTCGTACGGATTAAAATAAAAATCAAATCCCATTAATGAATGCCACCCGATTATAATGCTTATAAAGGTCATCTTTTGATGAACGTGTCCGAATTCTTAAAGGAATTTATTGACATGCATCTGTCGGGACATATATAATGAATTATCCCTAAATGAGACCTACCGCTGTTTTTCATGGTCTATGGAACATTCCTTGCGAAGAAAACAAATTTTTGTGCTTAATGTCGTTCAGCAAGTAGACGATTTAAAGAAGAGCCGCCAGGTTGAAGTTACGCTAACGTTTTACCACAAGCCGTGAAATTGCGGCTCGCGGGAGGAAGGAAAGGGCAACAGGGAGTGAAACTTGAAGTAAAGAAGAATTGGACATCTTAGGTGAGATTGGAACCAAAAGGCCCCGGTGCGCCCAGTCAAAATAATCATGAATGGCAAGCACGAGGGTGTCATGATTTGTTTGTTCGCTACGATGACGTCATCGTATCTTTTCGGGACTTATTTTAGGGCATTTTTACCCTCATCTCAGAATGCGTTTTGGTGAGATTTGGGAGCGTTAGGGTTATCAACATTTTACAAGTTTGTTGATATCTAACGTTTCAACAACAGTATGTACAAGAGAAATGAAATAAAACTATTTGAAAAAAATAGGAAAAATTCTAAAATTGTATCCGCAGTATGGTATGTATTGTAAAGTAGCTGTTAAATAGGGCAAAAATCCTCTATCTCTCTTTTTGATTATTTGCATCTCAACTGTATTCATTGTGCTTCTTCTTTGCTATCCCAATTTTCTCGTCGGCCACGGGAAGAACCCTTTATTTAGCACATGGTGTCCTCTTACCAATTTTAAAAATTGACTTTTATTCAATTTTCTATTAAGCGTAAGAGTTCAATGCATTTTTTTTTTACAAATGGCGTTGCCCTGAATGCCTTGTGCATATGTGTGTTGTTCAAAAATACTTATAAAAAACTTAACCAGCTATAAACACAACAGGCAATCATCTTTTCGCGTTAATATCTCTCTTTATGAAAATATGCAATCTGACAGTCAAATACTGTTGGGTGCTACCAAAGTGAGCCACACCTGCTCTTTTGAAATACAAGCTAATTGATATTCATAATAATATCCTAGAATTTTATTTAATGCTTTTTAACTTCAAGCCTATCATGAGGTATGAAGTTGCCAGTGGCAAACGTTACTTATGATTAAAAAATGCTAGAAAAAATCGGTTTTCTAATTTAAAAAGAGAATAATTAATATAAGGAAGATAGCTTAAAAAATCCAGAACAAAAAAAAATCGCTTATTGCCATTCAAAATGTGGATTTTCATTTGACGTTCTAAGTTCAGTGAGTTGAAAGAGAATATGACAAAAATTAGTGCCAGTTTACCAATTTACCTGTTCAAACAAACAAGAAAAACGAGAATTGAAATAAAAATGAAATGCAGTAACTTCGCCCGGATCAAAATTAAATCAACCCCAATTATGTTAATTTCAATAACGGAAACCTGGATTTATTGGGAAAATCTTATGTTACGGCTTGTGTCATATCAGTTATGTCCTCTGGACGCTTTATGCTGAGCAAAAAAAAATCCTCGACAAATGTTCATGTTCCACAGCTTTTCATCGGCCTGTTTTAAAGAGATAAGTATGGCTGTAGGGGAGCAAGGCGCATGAAGTATTATTACTTGGTAATATTTGAAATTATCGCTGTATATCGCGTCCATGGCAATGCTTTTGGCTAGGAAATAGCTCACATTAATTTCATTTAATTAAATTTAATGCTCAAGTTGTTTGGTTTTTTCTATACAAATATGCGTAATCATTAACCAAAAAAACCCTAAAAATTATTTAACGAATCCTAGCGTTTAAGATATTGTTTTTTCCATGAAATATGCATTTAATAGATAAAAGTAATTTCGACCATAACTCCGAAAAAAATAGTGTTACTTAAAGCCGACCGTTTTGTTTGGCACCCACCCCACGGTATTCTAGGTCAACGGACATCAAAATTCTTGTTTTAACTGGAACTGAAGAGTCACTGTATTGTACATGAGTTAAAAAGTTTCAGTTCTTAAAATCACCGCCCGATTTACATTATTTTAGAGCCTCGTTCACGAATAAAAAATAAACTCGAGCTTTACCGTGAGTTCAATAACTTTGACGCTATATTGCATCATTTATTCAAAAAGGAATGAAGATTGAACAAAAAAAATCATGAAAGAAAAGTTGCTTGGCATGCTGTGACCTAACACCATGGTGCAGAAACAAGACCGATAACTTAAAATGGACCGACTTTCGTTTAATTTCCAAGTTTTGTTCGGCACCGGTTTACCTGCACTTTATATAGGTCGATGAACACAAATGGGATTTTCGATTTCTGCTATAACGCGGTAATTTGGAATAGACTGGGGTTACACGGCAGTTACGTGGTTGGGTTTCTGCACAACGATGTTAGGTCAAGTTTTGCCAAACAATATTTTTTTTCATGATTTTTGTCGCATCTCCGTTTCCCTTTCGAATAAATGATGAAAGATAGGGTCAAAGTTCATTGAACACACAATAGAAATCTAAGTTTATTCATGAAAGAGGAAAGGTAATTTGTGTTCCACATAGAAGAAAATAGCTTAATCTAACCGAGGTGGTGATATAATACCGGCAATCTTTTCAACTGCATGGATTAATAACATGGCTCTGCAGTTCCTAGATAAAAATATTATATGGTAAATGTTATATGGCAAGCCATGATTAGAGGTGAACACACTTTTGACAACAATTTAGCAATATTTGAAGCCACCGAAGGCCCCCCCCCACATATTTGGGCATAACTTTTTATTATTTAACAGACAGACATGTTTGAACTATTTTTTTTATTGTCATCTTTCATGTTTATATTGCTTTGTAAAGAGATAATTTTACTTTAAAAAAAATTATGTTCATGCTATCATAGGTGCATTTATAACAGGAGCATATATTGGCCATTATTCATAGATGAAATTTCTTGTATTGTAATGAAATGCCAACGCCAAAGGTAGATTATTAAACTTACTATAAATTCACCTTTCGGAATATTGGGGGTTATTCTGAGTGTCATATCAAAAGTCACATATCGTTAATTTTAAAGATGAATTTATCAAAACAAATTGGAAGAAAACGTATTTAGTTATTGTTCCTTGGTATTAAACACTGTGGTTTCCTGACTGGCTACTATGTTCCCTCCATTGTCGAGTCTCAGACAGATTGGTATTTATTGAACAGTTCAAGTAAATTTTTAAAGCGTTTAAGCTTTTAGCATTTTAAACTTTAAGGATTACGTTGTAATAAATCGGTGTTTTGTTTTGCTTTTTTTTTTTTTTTAATTTTTGCTTGTTTTTGTTTTGAGAACCGACATAATCAAATACGTTTTATATCATCCTGCTAAATATTTATAAATATTCTTTGCTTTTCTGTTTAAGTATTTCGCTCGTACTTTATCAATTCAGGTTATCGAGCTCCCCCATTCGATCGTTGCAAACAATATGCAATTATACTTTGATTACCACAACGTTTCAGCGCAAAAAAATACCATTCACATTACTGCGCCCCATACAGTTATAGAGTCCATACATATATTGGCCAGCTCTCGCGTAATGACTATTTGCACGCGAGCCCATAACAAACAATAAAGGTGATTTATATAGGTCAAACGCGCCCTGTCACTCTCTGGAGACAATACATACACTCAGGTCCCACTGTTTTGTTTCTACCCAAAGCTTGAGGGTAACAACCAAGTACGACACGGGATTTCAACACCCCGTTCCAGATGATATTAATAGCCGCCCATCTCTCATTCTATCTTTGGTTCTGAACGCAAGTAAAACAAACAGAATTCGTTTGTTGTGAGCAAACCCCAAACTGAAGAAGAAGTTCGTGAAACAACAATAAATTATGCTTTGGCACCCTGCAGCCACAGGGGTTATTCCTGTCCCATAGAAACCTTATTTACATGGACCTAAAATAGGCTTACTTAAGGGTCCCTTAACAGTACAGACCACAATTTTTAACCCTCTATATCAACATAAAAAATATTTTTCTCGTTTTCGTCACATTTAAATTTTTCATAATGATTTAACAGTCCCAAAAGCATCTGTTTAACAGCTGTTTTATTGGACATAAAGCATGTTCAATGAACCGCATACAATCTTGACAATTGTACGACACACATTAGCGAATTAGATGAATGGGCTTCGCGACTATATATATATAGTTTTGGGCGAAGTAATTAAGCTTGTACTTCGTTTCCAATTTAATATATATGTTTATATATATGTGACCATCACATCAAAAGCGCCCATTTGTCTGCTCAGGTTCAAGTTGGAGATTTTGTGTTGCATCAAAGCCATATTAGCAGCTTTAAAATGATACCTCTAATGTGTAAATTGGGTGGGTGTAGCGTTACAATTTTATGAGGAAAATGGGGTTTAAATTTCTTTTTTTTCTTGTGTTGTATTATGCAAATTAAATAATATATTGAAATGCAAAGTCCCGACAATGGTAGTTTTGATGTGTGAGTCAATATATATATATATATATATATGTAATTGTATAGGTAGATAATTATATATATATAATATATATATATAGATATATATATATATTATATATATCATATTTTGAGTTCAAACTGGAAAGAGGACTCTTTATAACAGGAATGTTTCCAATTAAATCTCGGACCACGACGTGCATTTCACAATAAAATATCCTGGGTGTATTACTGCGTTCGTATACACTGAGTAATATCGATTTGATATCAAATGTAGGCCGTATTTTTTTTCATTGTCGTCCTTTTGGGTCATCCTGAACTTTGAGCCCTAAAATCCATTCATTCCCAAGAATATAAACAAAAACCGCCGAATTAATGGTTAACTTCAATATTATCACTATTGATAGTACTTTTGCAATGTGCATTATCGCTCTACCAGCAAACCACAAGGTTGTTTCCACGGTACTTGGTGGTAAGTGTAACTTTACCAGACGCTCAAATCAAGTTTTCTTTTTCTGTTGAAGTACTGGTGGAAACAAACACGCAAGTAAGAACACAATAGACATAAATAGGACAAGCACCTTAAATACTTGCGAACAGGCTATTTTTTTCAGATAATTGTAATTTCATTGGATTTGGAATAAGAAATGGCGTCGTCCATACAATGCACCCATTTATTTTTTCTACGGGATCAAAATTATTATTTATTAAAGCTCTCGGGTGGTGCAATACCATTGAGCTCTCGTTGTTGCACTACCGTTTTACGACTAGCGCGTACCGCCCAACTCCACTGCAATACGCAAAATATGTATTCGACAGGCCATGCAACTCGACAAACAATCTTGTCATTTATTAGTTTTGAGCATTTTACTATTTCTGTCAAGTCAGATATTGGGATGGAATTTCTCGGTTTGACTTGCCAAATATTTGTTTTTAAGCCGGCGATATTTTTTATCAATCTCAAGCTCCGGTATTTATAATGTCGATCTTGATGTACAGGCTACAATAAACATAAACGAAAAGAGCAAATGTAGTCTCAAGAAATCCTACATTTTAACGTGGCATCTTCTTGCGCATGAGGCAGCCGCTAAGTAGGTTTAACGGTGGAGCCAGCTCACTGTTGAGTGGTTGAGGTTTGAGAAGTTTATGTCCACCGGTGGATGAAAGGTAGGGCACTCATTGAGAATGTGATCCTCAGTCGGGATGGAGAACCACAATGGCAGGCTGGCGATGGCCATAGCCCCCATCGGTGCATCATTGCTGTTGAAGCGACGACTCGACCGAAGGTTTAAGGTGACCCCATTCCTTGCGTGGAAGATTGCGACCAAAGTGGTAGTTCTGGTCATAGGTGAAAGTGAGTTTGATTCTGGTCTTGAAGGACCTAGCCCGGCAGTATATTCATGTTGTTTAAGATGTTGAATGGGAAAGCTGGAGAGTTTTAGCAGCGTGTCGATCGAAAGGTCGACGAGAGCGCAATTTCTGCGAGGTGGTGTGAATTCTTTGACAGTGTTATGCATTTGGTGCTGTTCGCCATCACAGTTGGGTATGTTAAACACTCATTTTCTCATTCAAAATACATGGTTCCTTCGTACCGTCTTTTGTCGCCTTCCCGTCGCGTAGTGAATGAAAGGCCGAACATGACCGTTGACCTTGATTTGTTACCTTGGACGTCCATAACAAATGAAGGGTTTGCATGTAAACTCCATAAACCAATTTTGGTTCACTTGACTTCAACTTTAAATGAGGTCATTTTACATTTTCAAGCCTATCTTACAACTTGACCTCACAAAACTTTGGACCTGGTATGTGACCTTTGACCTCATCAACAATGAGGGATCCCAGTTGCACCTATGACTCAGTGTTGGTTCGCATTGAACTAATTTTAACATTTTCGCCATCTTACAACTTGAACCTCACATTACCTTTGACCTTGGTATGTGACCTTGGACCTCATAACAAATAAGGGATCCATGTTGCACCTGATTCAAGTTTGGTCCTAATTGAACTTCAACTTTTCAATGGGTCAAAATTTACATTTTCACCTATTTTCAACATTACAGTTGACCTCATCAAAAAATGTGGATGCCATTTTGCACCTGTGATCCACGTTTGGTTTAAATCCATCAGTATGAGGATATTATCGCCAAATGTTAACCCTTTTTCACAACAGACACAACACAGACAACAACAACTACAGTTGACAAAGTGATCCCTATGTGTCTTCCTTTCCTTAGGCAAAAAAAAAATTGTTTGATTGTCCTCATCCGACCGACCCTAATTTTGGAAATCAGGAAAAAGGGTTTTTTTTTTCTCTTTTTACTGGTGCAAAAGAATACCCCCTAATTTGAAAAAAAAAATGCTGAAATGTAAAAAGATGATGTTTAAACAGTCTCTTAGCATGTTATTGGGTTTCAATAAATGTAAAAGATGCATTTTTGAGTAAGAATCAACTTGATTTTTAAAATGTTTTGATTTAACTTATTAATACAAACTGTGGCAATACAGTTTACTATTGACATTAAAAAAAAATAATAAAAAAAAGTTTTTTCCGACCGACCGACCCACCTCTAAAGTCATCTATGACAATCAAACATTTTTTTTGGCCTTAGGGCAGGCGACACAAACATTTCATTGACGAGTGAACTCCACTACACCTTTTTCTTTCAGTTTTGTTGTATATTGAAATAGCTCGTGTACCATGCTAGCGAAAATTAAATCGCAACATAGGCTTTTAGTCGCGGTAGGAACCATGGGCCCATTCATGCCTGGCGTTCTACCTATAAAATCATCTCGGGGGGGGGGGGGGGGGGTGGGGGTGGGGCATGCCTACCTAAAAGCAACAGAAGACATCAACTTCAGCAAACCCGAGAGCTAGTCTTATTCAATACCTAACGGTAGGAGGGCGCTATACGATTCGAACTGTTCACACACAGACTTGACTAAGGGCTATGCCTGGTCACAATATATAAAATGTTAAATGGGAACCGTTAGGACCAATAAAAAAACACTGTTTTAACGGGCCCGACCGACCCTGATTTTTCAGTTTTGCGAATTTTTTTTAGTTTGTCAAAAATCAGTAAATCAGCCTGTTTTTAACCCAAATTTATCAATTTTTGCTATTTGGTTTAAAGAAAATTAGTAAAAATTTTTAATTCTTTTCTCGTGCTTTTTCAGATTTTGGGCTATTTTGGGTCAATTTTGACTTCCGAAAAGAAAAAAAAGTTAGAGAAAAAAAAATCGCCTCGACCGACCGACCTACTCGAAAGGTCCGCTCGCCCGTAAAACAGGGTTTTTTCTTTTTTTCGTCGTCTTATTGAAATTGCACGGGGGGGGGGTTTGACGCGAGGTTAATCAACTAACCTCGACGGATTTGACGTCAACTTTTGTCTTAAATTATCATGATATTACTGAGCTCTTTGATCGAAGGTTTAAGAGCTGATTTTGTAATGTCACGGAGACGACACTGCCATAGTAAATGAACGTAGCATGTCCACAAATTACCGTTTGGAAATCCCCATGCACAAATCGAGCAGACCGGGCCTACCCCCCCCCCCATCATCTTTCACTTCATAGAAAATTTGCTAACATTG
This sequence comes from Ophioderma brevispina, assembly GCA_023653785.1. Classification (NCBI taxonomy): domain Eukaryota; kingdom Metazoa; phylum Echinodermata; class Ophiuroidea; order Amphilepidida; family Ophiodermatidae; genus Ophioderma; species Ophioderma brevispina. The sequence goes on along the minus strand of JAMKCH010020732.1, from coordinate 7,635 downwards.
TTACTTTGGGGAAATGAATAATTAGATAAATGGAAATTTATTTGGCAAGTAGAAGGAAGTAAACAGAAAAGCTGAATTACACATTATATCAGCTAATTCGATAGTGTGTGCCCTATAATTGTCATGATTGTGTGCCGGTTCATTGGTTGAAATTGTGGTCTGTAATGTCAGGGGCCCTTTTGTGCACAAGTTTTATTTACATTTTGTTCTTCGTTCGCCTTTTTTAAGAGTAAATTATATTGCCCCAAATTTTATGTAATTGCCTAAATATGAGTTGCGCATATTTTGGTGACAAAAAATCAAATCAGCCATGGCGTTATTATGCTAATGATCATAATTAAGCATTTTGGTTGTAAAAGCTATTCAAAATTTGTTTTGCCCCTTAACCCCTTAAAGGTTTTTTTTTCCCGGCTTGCTAAAACCCCTTTTTGGTGCCAAATTATTTAATGTAATTGTCAAATGACATTTTCCGCTCCTTTTCATCCAAAAACAAACATCCACCGGGGTATAGGTAAGATACAGGGTGATCCCAAAGTGATGGATAGGGGGGGTGGCAACCAGCGGCAGATCCAGGATTTCTCAATAGAGGGGGCACCAAATCTTCCGGCTCAACGCGCTCTTCGGTAGACCCATACTTTTTCCAAGTCGGTTCGAAGAAATTCTGACAAGCGGGTGGGGGCGTACTGCGTCCGCTGTGCGCCCACAAATTAAAGCTAGATCTATACGACGCCCGACGCCCTGTACCGTCATTCTTAGATATCTAAAGGGCGCCCTGTGCGTAAAAAAGTCATTTTTATATAATTCGCCCGGCGCTCTATGCGGCGCCCGGCGCCCTGCAAAAAAATAGAGTGGGCGAGCGCCGGGGTACCAATCGATAGCAATGGTACTCCTCTTTCCATTGATACCAACATGAGTACCAGCATATTTTCAATAACTTACCAGCATAAGTTCTTTCTCCATGAGCCAAAATTTGAGAAAATTCAAAATGACCGCCAAAATACTGACGTAATAATATTAAAAATATATACTTCCTCAAATGTGATTTTTTTATTCAAAATTTATTTAATAAAGAAAGGACAGGTGCATGGAGTACTGTATCCAGTGAAAGGAAGACAACTAATCCTACTATGATTGTGTATAGTCACTTTGTAGGCCTATAGCTATAAGTCATACTTTTATGTATGCAAAATATATATTGTAGACTAGAATGTCTGGACCTTCGAAATGACTTGCAAGACATTTGGAAAGGCCGAACAGCATATCTTACAATATATTCTGTGGGAAGTGAAGGGAATCGTCAGACGAGTAAATGATAGTTATCCTTTCCCATTATTAACCCTCGTCTTACCAAGCCTTTTTTTGTAACACGGTTTACCAAGGGGGGGGGGGGGTGGTTACCACCCCCCTCGAGAATTTTTTATAAAGCACCCGATGCTTATGATTTTGATACCAGTGGATAGCTATGGTCCTCCTCTTTCCATTGATACCAAAATAAGTACCAACATACCTAGTATGGCGTCACAATGACGTCATCAAGTCCGCGAGTCGGCAAAATTGGCATTTTCGACCGAAAATAGGTGAAAATCCAATTTTGCGCTAAAAATCGCAGGAATATCGGATTTTCATGCGGTTTTCAGCTCTAAATGATGGCATTTGGCTAGTTTTACATAAACGTAGAGTTTTAGAGTTTTAGAATTTCAGTAAACTTTAAAATGATGACACCAACACTGCAAAATTAATAGTTAATGCTAGTGGCTCGAAGATGCCATATACCTATATGAACACAATTAGAGCAGGAGCATGGACCCAGGTCAAACGTCATCGTTTACCCCCCCCCCCCCGAAAAGGTTTGACACCGTTGGTAGTTAGTATGGACCCTCTATATAAATGCTAGTAGGGAGTTAATACTCTCAAATTGTGGCCAATTAAAGGTAAACTGGGTCAAACATTTAAAATGGCTGCATGCAATCATTTTGGATTGTTGTATGCCTATTGTCCGTCTAGTCAAAGGAATTCTTAAAAATGTAGTGGTACAATTGATTGCAATTGGTCTTGAGTCATTTTAAAAGTTTTAACCCCATGTAAAAAAAAAAATGGCCCTGTTGAAAAAAATGATACCAAAATTGAGATTACCAACGTACCTAGCATTCATATAGAGGTCCACACAAACCTTTTTCTGTAGGGGGGGGGGGGTAAACGAACTCCTTAAATAAGGCCCCTGTGGTATCAGCCCTCCTCTAAATAAATAACTCAAAGTTACTTGTGTCACATAGTGTGCAGATACAGTTAAGCTGTATGCAAATTTATAGAGGATCTCAATGGGAAACAAAAAAAAAAAAAAAAAAACCAAACCAATCGGTTATTGCAAAACATTTAATGGTCGGAAAGCAAGAAAACTCATTTTGTGGAGCAAAAAGCGGTGATAAAAACTCCTCAAATCTCACACTTCATATATGCTGTGAACTCATATCTACCAAAAGGTTGCATGCACAGATAAGTTTCTAACCGGCGTTCAAACTGTGAGAACATTTAAAGAGAAACCAATATGGGTATGTGGAATATGGTGGTTGGAATCGCCTTCATTTGTAAAATTGGAACTATCACATTTGTGTCTTATATAAAAATGTGTATCTGGAATGCAGCAGAACCATGGTGTACTATGGAAAAAAAAAGAATCGTAGAGGCATTGGTTGATCCCTTGGGAGAATTGCATTTCTTCTTGGAAACTACAACTGTAAATCTGAAAAATGTGGGTTAGAACATTATCAGGTGGTATACTATCTTTTTTATCAGTGTCTATTAAAATAGGTTATTTTCTGTAAAAATAAATGTACGTAATTATATCTAAGACCGCAACAGCAGAGTTTGTCGGTGGAATGAATACAGGGGAATGATTTATTGAAGACATTCGAATTGGAAACAGATTCTAATTGAGGCGAATTGATGAATGTATTATAATGTAATGTAGAACTTGTTAAATTTATTAACTTAATTAAGGTAAGTAAGCAATTCCAAACCGTCGTAAAGAAAGAATATGGAATCGAGACCCGAGTTGATTGGAAAAAAAGGGAAATAACTCATACTTAGGTTCAGTTTTGAGAAAGCTGTATATATGTTTATTGGCGAGCTCAATTGAAAGACATCTATAGATTATTGAATCTGACAAACAAAAGCCTTTCTGCATAGTTACTGAGAAGATACATGTATATGAAATAAATGTGATACCTTCTTTATGTTCAAAGAGAGAAAATAGAGTTCAAAACAAGAAAGTTATTTCTAATTCCATTCTTTTATACAATCTCACAGCTGTAAGAGTAATCTCTACGAATGAAAACCTTCTGACAGATGAATGTAACTTGGGTACGAAAGTACTAAAGATTCTGACCATTTTTGTATGTGTTCTAAAAAATATATTATTTTAAATCAGTTTAAGGATTGCATATATTCCTTGATGAACTCTTCCATGGAAGTTTCGAAAAAGATGGTACATCGAAGAAAACGAATGTCGATTTAAATAAACGTTTGTAAATAGTTTTCCATCTTATTCGGTCCATAAATGAAGAAATGATTATAAAATTAAATCCTTTTTCATGTTTTCTACTTGTTCAATAGAGAATTAAGAAATTAATAGTCCAACTGCAGGAAGAAAAAAAGAACACAAAACACCCAATTACTTAAATACATGAAATTTTGTTGAAACGTACTCAAAGCTTACTGAAAGTTGACACTAATAATTAAATATATATGTATTAATGTGATTGAATTAGGATTGTTAAGGAAAATAAGCGGAACATAATAAATGCAGATTTATCTCTTTGGAGGGTAAAGGATTTTAAAACAAAAATATGAATAGCGACACAGTGCTGGATGGCGTGTCAGCCTTAGAAGATCTCATATTAATTTTGCTTATTCAAAAGGTTAGACATAATATCTGTTAGTCGTAGTTTACAGACGTTGAGGTATGCCGATTGCATTTTTGGGCATGTATATTGTTCAACTAGGTCAAAGTTTAAAATTCTAAAGGATAAATAGCATTTAATGGCCACACTTCATTTCAATTAATTAGGAATAATGGTAATTCTGGATATTGGGATTTTTAAATGTGCATTGTAAGTCCCTTCACTGTTAGAAATTTTCCTAAATTAAGAAAACAGATTTTCCATAAAATTTACGGAAAATATCTTTTAGAAAGCAAAAAAATGAGTAAAAAAATACAAAAACATAAAAAATGCTTTTTTGGATTTACCGAAATATTTCTAAAAAATATGGATTGGCAGCAAAATTCCGGACTTTTTTTTTCGATCCGTGTTAACTTTAAATACGGAAAATTCTGTTTTAAAATTACACATTTTTCCAAATATGAGAACAAATATCTTGTAAAATTACTGTCAAAGTTCCGTGTATTGACAGAAATCCTCTAAATTTACCCTACTAAAAAGTCGGAAATTCTTGCGCCAGAACTTCCGTAAATTTACGGGAAAAATTTCTAACAGTGTTGACAAGAAAGAGAACATCATATAGGCAACCAGATCCAGGCATTATAGTCTATAATTTTACTTTCCGCATACATAAAATATGACTTAAAAATATACTTCTGCTTGTATCTATCCAAGTATAAGAAATGGAAATAATAAAGAACCTTGTCAGTCTTGGACTTGCGCGCTCAACAGGACTTTTCTGGTGCAGACGACTATATGAAAAAACTAAACCTCACCTTTTGATTTTCAGAATAAAGTGTATTTTGAAGCCATTTTGTAAATGTTTGATCCCTTTTCACTCAAAGCCAGAAAGGAACTGCATACCAAAATTTAAGTCTAGAAAGTTGTATCAAATAACCCTTTATTTAAAAACAGGGCAGTAGTAAGTACTTTACAATCCTGGTTTAGACATATACAATAGGTCCTATGGTATTTTAGCGGCCCATTTTGAATTTGATCAACATTTTACCCCTTGGGCTACAACCTAAGCTGAGAAGTTGATAAAAATATAGACTCACCAATATACTCCCTTTAAGATGAAGTCAGTATGTTAATAACACTGATTTTTTGTGGAATCGTACGCCTAAAATTGTTAAGTTTTTATATGATATTTGTGCGGCAATCTTGAATTTGGTCCACAATTTTACCCCTTCAGGCTAGATTTTATGACTACAATAATTAGTGTAGGTTAATATAGTAAGTTGCAAAAGTTTGTTTGAGAAGAGTAAGTTTTTAAGGTCTGTGAACTGTGTGAAGAAAATTACGAATTTATATTCTTTGACAAATTTTAGGGTATTTTTGGCGGCCCATTTGAATTTCTTGAATTGTTGTTAACCCCTTTGCACTCAAATACAGCAAAGCAACGGCATTTTCGTGATCAGCATAAACAATCAGTTCTAGAAACAACTGTTTCAAATGATTCTACTGAAAAAATGCCTTCATGAAGTTTCTTTGCATGAATTTCGTCTTGTCTAAAATCGGGTGTTCAGTAAACGAAAATCACAGGGGGGGGGGGGGTTGTTACACCGAGTATAGGGACGAGGGTTTAAATCGACTGAGTAAGTAGTACTTTTTTTAAATTTTAATTCATCAATTTAAATGTATTTGATATGCTATCCTATTATGAGCAAATTTTTATGGGAAAAAAAGAGGCATTCAGGACCGGGACTTCAGGAAAGGGTTTTCATTTTTTTTTTGGCGGGAGGGGAGAGAATTTGGTTGCGCATGTAATTAAAAAGGTTTTTTGAACTGCCATTTTGAATCAACCATATTAAGAACAAATATATTATTTTTCCTGTTTTGTAGTCGTGTTGATGTACCCTATCAATGACCAGGGTTTTGGTAAAACAAATCCACCGGCAAAAACCAAAGTAGGACCTCCCTCGGATCCACGGTAATGAAAAAGCAAGCTACTGAAAAATCACATAGACTCTACAACTCATCCCCGTGGATCACTCCCGGTTGTTGTAATTTCAAGAGGTCTGTGAATTCGCGTTCTGTGCATGGACAAATTGCCGGTTGATTATAATAGAGGACGCGATGGCATTTTCCCGGGTGTGTGGCAAGAGATCGCCCTATCAAAGGTCTCCAGGTTTTTGCAATTTCAGTGTAATTAAATCTTGTTTTAATACCCCGTGCGTCTGAAACCCAAAGAACAGAGGAACGAGGACTGGGGGACCGACTACAGTAAGGGGGTTTTCAGAGGGGGGGGAGCCACGTGGACCTTATACACTAATTGGAGCGTGAAGACCTTATACAAGTGTAATAAGATGATGATGTCTGCAGATAGAACTATTGATTGCCAAAAAGATATTTATGCCAACAGGTGCATATGATATAAAATGTTTACTTTTGTTATAGAAGAAAAGTCATGGGAGAAGGCTATGGATCACACAATGCCCCATAAAGGAAATGTTCACTTTGTGATTCCAAAGAAACAGTAAAGATTAACGTTTGAATGAGATAGTAAAGACCAATTTGGCTTAAGTGAGTTTTGAACCACCGTCGACCTCTATATTGGGAGTCCATAGCTCTACCGTTCGAGAAGATACATGTAAAGAACAGGAAATGAACGCCAAAAGAGGCATTTGCAAAAACAATTTGGTTGTCATTTCACTTAAGGTGAGGACCACAAATTAAAATACCTCACCAACGGCCCCTTTGCTCTCTCTCTCGTCTTTTTTCTAGAATTGTAAGAATGGCCATCTGAACCTGCATGTCCTTATATTGCTGTACTGGTCGTTCTGCCAGAGATATCAGCAGAGCATATTTTAACTTTTATTGATTATGCCACAATAATTACATTTTGCTTTTTTTAAGTTTTTTATATATTTTCAAACAATATGGTCAGAGTCCCATAATCAACATAGTAGGAACTGATGTTTGTTTCTTTTGTTTGTTTTTTGATGTTGTTTTGTTTGGTTTGTTGTTTGTGTTATTTTCATTTTGTTTTGTGTATATTTATTTTGGTTTGCATTAATAATGCCGTATTAACAGTAAACAATACAACATTTCGGACCAGAGTTATCTACAAATCTAATCATTTTGGAGTCTACAAGTATCTATTTCACATTGTGGACGTAGGTATACTAAATGTTAACTAAACGTGCAAAAAAGGGAGTATTCTGAATTTGAAAAATTCCTTTAATTGTAGAAAGCATTGAAATATTGTTTTGCCTGACTTTTTGACATTCTTGGGATGTATGTAAGCGTCTATAATATGTATGCTGCAGAGTAAGAAAAATTAAAAAAAAAACCCGCACTTTTTTCTGCCTAACAAACACAACCAGAAGTCCAACATTCTATGGAAAACGCAACAGTCAAAACTTTTAACAGGAATGCTGATAATAAGCGTTGTTGTGTTTCCGCCTATTTTTACTGTAACGAATAGGCTCGTTCAATGGTGTTGCCACGTTGAATAAGAGTTGACCGCTGTCGTTGAGAAATAAGCAGTCGGGTGGCGGCGAATGAAATCCCAAATTTTAAGACGTCGTCATTGGTTCAACAGGAAAACTTCTATTTTTTATAATGTTATAGTGCTTATAATGGGGGTAAAATAATAAACATAATATTAAATGATAAACGATATTCAACCCGTTATCCTCAAATTCGATGAAACATCCTCTTGGGAAGGGGCCACTCCTTTCTTGAGGGGTGG
>JAMKCH010020731.1:0-18988 GCA_023653785.1 Ophioderma brevispina | reverse complement strand
CGTAGCAATGATACCAAAAAAAAAGTTTGTCCCTTAATTACGAAAAAAATCAGGGGGTGGTAACCACCCCCCTCCCCTTGGTCGTGAATGTAGTAGAAAAACCCTTGGTTGGACGAGGGTTCAGACTTTTAAGAAATTAATTATTATCGAGAAATATCACGATGGGGATAGATAACTGGTACCTTAGGTAGAAAGCAGGTTCATCATCAAATCTGTCATGAAAATTACTATAAGGTGTAGCTTTAAAAGAAATAATTTGCAAATCGACACCATTTGTCTATTTGACATGAAACTTACTAACTTAAAACATGCGCACCTATTGCTTCAAATCGCAATGCATTGCGGACTTGCTTAAGCCATATTCTTTTTATACAATTTTTTGATATACGATATTATAATATTTGTTTTAAAAATCATACAGTTGATTGACTGTTATGGTTTATTTTATGATCAGATATGGATAAATGTGCGAATGGCATTACCTATTGCTAATCATAGCAACAACAATAATATAAATAATTACGCTTTTATAATCCGTTATTAAGAGCCTCAAAGCTCCGTTGCCTATTGCCAGCAGAAAAACCTTGCAGCCCGTCAAGTGCATATCTCCATCAGCACTTAAGATTGTAAAGATAATAACAGCTCAACTCGACATCAAATGTCTTTCCCAGGGACACGAATGACACAAATATGCTACCAATGACCAGTGGAGGAAAGGGGTGGGGTTGGATCAAAGGACCTCGGCCCATTGGTTGATCAACAGTTCTATTTTGAAAAACTACCGGCGAACGAAACGAACCGGAAGAACATCTCTCGCACTTTAATGTTTTACATCCTTACCACCTCTTTTACAGATATTCAATGTACAAATTGTAGGGAGGATATCGATTGCAATCTAATTATTCTGCATATGCGTCACTACGCTTCATTAAAACCTAACTGCATAAGGCGGTTGGACTTCCATTAGTGCATTAGGGCACTCTTAGGAGCCCATGCATTTTACAACGACTTTCTCAAGGAAGTTTTAGACGAAATGCACCGCGTGGTATAGAATACTTCAAAAATTTTAATTTAATAAAGAAATAAAGAAAAAATATTCAGTAAGAAAACTATTGGCAAACATTGATTTTATTTTTGCTTCAAAATGAGCGAAACAAATCTATTTAGTTTATGTATGGACATATGAGATAAGAGGACCTACAACACACTAGTTTCAAAGACCCTATAACGTTGATGCCTTTTGTTATGGGGGGGGGGGGGGGGTATAGGGTCTGACTTTGGTAAAAAATTGTTCCATTTACAAAAATGAGATAATGCAATGGATTAATTGTGTAGATTGTAATCTACAGAATGCTTTTTATTCGATCACAATCGGACATTCGGTTCCCGAGATATGGCTGATGAAATAGTCCATAAGCTGCCAGCATCATATTTTCAGTTCGTTGCACCCAATTAGGGGATGTCCCCTGACTAGGATTAGCTATGTTTCCGCCCCGAAAAGCTGCACGTCAGCGTGCCCTGCCCATTTCAAAATGGCTGCCATTGTTTTATGTAAAACCGCCATTATAATTTCATTGCAAATAGAAATTTTATCCACGACTACACGAAACCAAATTTGTTAACTGCCTGAAGGGGGCTTAAACATCTAGGCGTCCAAGATGGCCGCCACAAAGATGCATATTTTGCTAAATGAACTTAAAATGACAATTTGTTGATCTAAGAACCTGGGTGATATTTTGAGAGCTCCAAAAAGCATTCATGGCATTTATATTTTACGTACAAGCTTGTTTTTAAAGATGGCGGTGATTATATTCGCTCTAGGGTATGTAAATCATGAAGAAAAACAGCCCTACCCATCTTTTCGACGTTATTTAACAACACTTTCTAATAATGACCCTAAATCATTTCCAAGATGTAAAAAAATATTAAAGTGGGGTATTGACTTGTGCTAGAGAATGCCGTTACTATAGCTGGTTACTATTTGGGCCATATAACGTAGTTTAAACTGACTATATAATAGTTCATAGGAAGACAACTGCTCATATCAATCTGATACAATACAATCATAATAAATGGGTGTGGACTGTATTTAAGGACTACTCAGTGACGTCATAGGTGTTTCCCAGTAAAAATAAAAAATATGCTTATGAAGAAGTGAAACAAATTGTCTATATGTAGAAGGAAAATTGAAATATGGTGACCTAAGTTTCTTTCGAGCACATCAAGTGCTATCTTTGTTTCTGACTTGTACCACAGGCTCCTTCTCTCTCTCTCTCCACTGCCTAGCTCAGCTTCCTTCCCAGTCAACAAGTGTTGAGCGGTCTGCAATTATCCAGAAGTGCGAGAAAAAAATGCGGGAAATGTTATCAATAGTTTTCGTTATGGTTCTTATTATGTCCAAGAAGGGGTGCAGGGGTGTTTTTCTTCTTGATTTATGTCCCCCGGAGCGGGTATAACCGCCACCATCACGAGTTATGATCATGTCCGCAATACACAAATGTCATTGGATCTCTTTTTGGTGCTCTCAAAATATTACTCGCATTCATACCCCATCTATTTGGCAATTTTAGTACATTTAACGAAACATGCCTCCTACCGGCGGCCATCTTGGACACTTACATGTTTAAGCCCACTTCAGGAAGGCAGAACTTTATTTCGTTTAGTCCTGGATAAAATTCCTATCTATAAGGAAAATACAATAGCAGTTTTCATAAAACAATGGTGGCCATTTTGAAATAGGCAGTACGCGCTATTGTGCAACTTTTCGGGGCGGAAACATACCTAATCCTAGTCAGGGGGACACCCCTTCAAGGTGATATATTGGAAAATTAAAGCAATATTAGCACATTTTTTTGAAGAGCGCCCCCATTTTTTCAAAAATTTGGAGATTTTTACACGATTGCATTGGTAACTGGCGTGTCTAGTAAACTATACCTGTGAATGGTTAAGCTACTAGAGAATAATTATTATCGGGGATCCCCGATAATAATACAACGGCTGCTGGAAACGACCTTCCCATGTGAAATAGCCGGGAAATAGCGCCATGTACGTGTCTACGCTCATCCATTAGTTGTTTTAATAGTTCAGGCAAGCCAAGTTAGAGGTTATTTTCTCGAGGTGGTACTATTTCATCATGGACGAACATAAACGTAGCATTTCGAGCTCTGCCGTTAAGTCCAATCTGGGATCCCAATTCTAATTACAAAATCGCTTATTTCGTGATAAATACGCATTTTTTTAGCATTCTCATTCGCAGGTATAGTTTCCTAGACAATTACCAACGTAACTGTGCAAAAATATCAAATTTTGAAAATTGGGGGCGCTCTTCAAAAATGTTCTAATATTGCTTTAATCACCAGGTGGGTGCAACAAACTCGAATTTTAAGGCCCGTACAGAAACTGGCTTATGGACTAAAAGTGAAGCAGTGTACGCGAAATTCGCCAAAAACGCATAGTCTCCTATACTTTATCATGTGAAAGATTTAAATTTGTTATATTTAAGATATTTTAAAAGATATTATTTATACGCCATTTAACGCATTTATTTTGGCTAAGTCGAAGTAAATAAATACTCATATTATATTGTCCATAATTTAAAGTAATTAAATGTACTGGGTAAGTGGTGATTTTTTATGTATTTTATTGTTTTTCTCACCCTGCGATATTTAAGAAATTAATTACAGGACAATGGATGCACCGATTTCGATGATTCTTTCATTAATAATTATGATAATTCAGTATAAAATGAAATTAAAAAAAAAACATATTTCACATCAAAAGCGCCCTCAATTTTGTCTCGAGGTCTATAACTCGTTTTGTTAAAATACACAAACAACCAAAACGAAAACGAACGTAACTAGAGAACGCTACATGCTATGTATATGAAAATACATATTCAGCACATATAGGGCTAGTGAACCATGAAGCCCGATTTTCAAAATTGTGTTCCAAATTCAAATTATGCCATGAAATTATGTGATTGGTCGATTGCCGGTTGCCATGGCTACGGTATCAAAAATCCGGCTTCATGGTTTACTGCGTATTTACCCCCTGCACATGCCATCCAAGTTTCGACCCAGTAGCTTGTTTACGTCCGTTCTAGTGTTTAGCCAATCAGAGGCCTTACGTGGTTACCACGGCAACCAGAGCAAAAATTGACATGAATTTTAAAACTTTGTGACATGGGCTACAATATGATGTGTAACATGTATATACCACTATTTAGGAAAATTAAGAAAAATCACTTCAAAGTTCACTGCTTCAGATCCCATACCCCTCCCTTAAATCCCACCATGAGCTTAAGGTAATGCGATAATCACCTTCTCAGCAAGTGGGCTGCCAAGCCATCACTCAGCACGCATCGGAAATCATGGCCCAGGACAAAAATCAGTTGCATTATCTTATACTGCAGCTATACACCACTTTCTACTTCCATCGCCAACTCCTGCCAAATATAGTAAAATAATTAAAAAAAAAAGTTGTGCCTACAGTCAGAATTGATCCCACGATCATTCGATTCCAAGGCGATCGCTTACAAACGCACGCCACGCAATCCAAGCCAGCAGAAAGTCTTCCTGTTGTAATACTCAAATAACATCCTTTGCATGAATACGTATCCTAACGTACCCTGCAAGGTGTAAGTCCAAAATCAACATAATAAGAACAAAATCGGATATTTTAATTTCAATCAATTTTCTTAGCCCCATCTGTTTGCCATTTGTCAAAATAGTAACCTCCACCAAAATAAAATTCATTCGGATGTCGGATCGCCTCCGCGATCTTAACACAAACATGTGATGATCATCATCTGTGATTTGGCCGGAAATCCTCCAAGAGGCATTCTCAGTGCCAGAAAAAAATACATTTTATCAAATGACCACAATATGACCCTGATGAGCTTGTGGCCATGTGTATGTTTAAGGACAGTGTATTAGTGTTCAAGCCTTTATATAGCTGGTTACATAACATGTCAATACGTTACTACTACAATAGTTAACTACTGAAAAAGAAATGCCATCTGGCTTTCCCATGTTGACATAAATTGAAAGACGACAAAGGAGTTGCGTCTTATTATGTTAAAAATAGTGCCACATGTAAGAAATCACTCAGTACAATTATCAACTATAGACATATTATGTAACTGGTTATAAAGATCTGAACAATACACTGTCCTTCAAACTATCTTACAAGTTCTCATATATGGGTCATGTTTGGTTATTCTGTGTACTGTCTTGACGCCACTGAAACAAATTTAATAAAAAGCATGTTTTCTGCTATTGAGGACGAGTTTGATTGGTACTTCTTGGAAAACTGTTTTACTAACCTCATGAAGTACCTTCTGGAGAATTTCTGACCAAATCACAGATGACGATCATACTTTTTGTGTGTTTTGTCAAAAAAAAAACAAGAAAACATCCTATTGACATTGTATACCAAACTTTAAGCTCACGGAGGCCCCCTTGCTGAATGAATTTTAATCTGGAGGTTATTATTTTGACAAGTGGCACACTTTAAGAATTGAGAATTGGACCAAGAAAATTGATTGACATGAGGGGCATCTGGTGCATCCTACTCTCCGTACGGGCACTTCCTACAAAACGTAATTCTATGGAAATGCATATCATTGAACACTGCTGTTCTATTGCCTTTTTCAGTTGTAAACAATAACTTAAAAGCATTCTACAGACTCATTTCCACTTTTAAGATATGCCTGAAATGTTCATATCATTTTACTCTTTCGGGTGAATCGCTGACAGTGGCTTTAAGCACGAATGCAAATATCTAATATTCTATTTGTACTTTATTTCCATATTATCAACGAAGTGAATACAACATTTTCTGAAAAACGCTGACCTTTAGAGTATGCTATTAGGTCATGTAGTATGTTGTGGTTATTTGAAAATAAATGAAATTAATTATAAAACAAGAAGATTTGGGCCTACAACGGTCATGCAAATTTTAAAATATGAAATTAGTCGATGCTAAGGGTTTGTAAGCAGTTCTTATCGATTTTACTTATATAGCTTTGGGCTTTACTTCATACAATATAAATTTTAAATAAAAAGGTAATAAAGAGGCTTATAATAATATCTTTATATTCAAGAGGTTTATAATAAATAAATGTCTTTATAATAAAGTGGTAAGTTATTTTTTTTCGTTTTCCGTAAAAATGTTTTATTGTGTGGGCATTTAGTACTTCCACAGAAAATATCGAATAACGGTTATTGTACGGTATACATAGAGTTATATACCTCGATGACTGTATATTTATTTTGACACCTTGACAATTGCAATTCTTTGCATAAGCCTTGTTACACAACAAGTTGAAAATTATTAATTTATTTATTTTTATTTACTTATTTATTTACCACTGTAGTATTCCTGTGCTTTTTTCCGTTTAATTGATCCATTTAATTTGCTTTTCTACACATTGCTTTTGGAAATTTGTTGGGATACTTTTAAATAGAAACTGAAGTTAGTGAAAAATCATGCAATTTGCAATAATAGAACAATAAATTACAAAATAAGCTTTTTAAAAAGTGCAATACATCCACATGCACACTGTGTGATGGGAAAATAGGTTATTCTTTACGTCAAGAGGAAAGTACAGAAAGTTCCTCTCGGTAAATTAACTGCAAGCTATTGTATTCTTAAGAAAGCCAAGACCGCAATATCTTCACAGTTTATAATTTTACTGGTTTCTTTCAAATATAAATATGCTAAAAATATCAGCTTGAATTGTAACCCACATAGTACGTTTGCATCATCCATAATACAGATTTAATAAACGGATTTTTTAATGGTCATGCAAGGGAAGTATTGGTAGGAGATACGCCATACTGCAAGTACTAGGATTGTAGGTTGCTATTGAAAGAAACTTGGGTGTTTTCATATAAAGGTACCTAATATGTAACATAGTGTCAACAATTCCAAACTGATTAAATGGCATTTTGTAAACTACTTTCTTGATTACTTTTTTGTTCAATGTTGATCTCTATTGCTAAAGATATCAATTAAGACCTGTTAATATTTCTACCTTACAATGTTTTGAAGTTATCCTACAGTGGTTTACGGTTGTAACATTTGACTCACATTCGTCTATATGTGAACAAAATATGAAGTGTACATTGCTAGAAGTGCATCTGAGTTAGAACACTGCGCCATGTAGCACCTAAATGAAATGGGAGAAATAGCTGGTGTGTGATTAGAAAAATATTCTCATCTGAAGTTTAAAAAAATGACACACAATGTTACATTCATTCGGTCAAATTAAACTGAGTCTGACGCAATTTTTAGTTGGCCCATGTAATCTTTCAGTTTTACGAACAGAACTTTCAGAAATTAGTTAAGATTATTCATACCACTATTTTAAGAATCAATACAATAATTTTTAAAAACTTTTTTTTCGAGGAAACTGAAGAATTAGAGCCATAAAGTGTAATATGGGGATCACAAATCTTGGGTGGACTACTTTCTGCATGCCATCTGAAAAAAAAAATGCTTTAAAATGTATCAAAATGCACTAGTTATATTAAGAAGGTGATGGAATTCTATGATTGACATGGTAGACTGGTACGTTTTCTCAAACTAAGTAGCATTTGGATAGTGAATTTGAGGCAATTTACTCCGCGCTCATGAATTTCACATCGATTTGGGCATTACTAGCTTTAGAGACTATAGAGAATCTTTTTTGCCGGTCTGGCGTGCGGCGAGTTTGGTGATTCGTAACTAAAACAAATTCTGGTCATCATAAAATTATGTTCACGATTTGGTTATTTGGTGTTTTTAGCTGTATTTTGGGATGGTATTGTTGTGTTTCCTCTGTGAGAGTTTAAAATATGAAATAAACATGCTCAAAGTTTCCATTTTTCCATACACTACT
Source organism: Ophioderma brevispina (assembly GCA_023653785.1). Lineage (NCBI taxonomy): Eukaryota > Metazoa > Echinodermata > Ophiuroidea > Amphilepidida > Ophiodermatidae > Ophioderma > Ophioderma brevispina. The sequence continues at coordinate 11,106 of JAMKCH010020731.1, read as the reverse complement.
GTGTATAAGTGAGTTAGTGGTGTATAACCATCAGATCCACAGTTAGAGCTAGATCATCTGCTCTGTGAGATGCTGAATTTGGTGACGCCAAGAACGCTTGGGTTTGATGGTGAGTCTCTTATCGTCCATAATGCCAAGGCTCTGTCTGAGGATATACTCAACCACGATTACACAGATATAATGTAGGATGCAAAGAGTATGTCCTCGGAGAATTCCAGTAGTTGTTAGGAACTCCTTTGTGGGCCCATGGTCTGCACAAAGCTAGATTGGTTATCAATTATCATACGTGTTGACAATTGCTTTGGCAGTCTCATCTGCGACACCGTAGTTGGTGAGAATATGCATCATTACATTTCTGTTGACACTGTCAAACGCCTTGGAGAAGTCTACAAACCCAGTTGAGGTTTTCTCTTTGAAATTCTCAGCTCTTCTATGATTGGTCTGAAGGCAAGTATCTGCAGGGGTATGGTTGATCTGCCTTGCGAAAACGTCTGGTTCCTTCTAATAATGGGATCCATGTGAGAAGCAATTCTGTTGAGCCGCATTGAGATGCAGATCTTATAGGCCAATGGTGAGAGTGTGCTTTTGTGTGTAGTTTTGGGGGTAGTTGGAGGTCACCTTTCTTTGGTAGAGGAGTGATTAACGAAGTTGAAAAGGCAGCTGGTTTGTTTCCCATGTAGTTGTCGTTACAAAATACTAACAGTAGATTCTTCCAGATAACAGCGGGAATATTATCGGGATCAGAAGTCTTGGTGTTGTTCAGTGTCTTCAGGCAGCGCTGAAGCTCCTCTATAGTGAAAGGGCCAGTCTGGAAGAGTGTCTGCTATCATGTGAATAAAGAAAGGTTCATGAAGGTTGGGGTTATTATGAAACGTATGCCAAGTAGAGTACTAGAGTGTTGAAACCACGTGTCAAGGCGCTATTCAGTTGTTTCACCTTTGATTCTTATAGGTAGGTCTATGCATACATAACTTATGTAAAATAACGTTTGTAACTTACTTGATTTAGAATAGGATACATGGCATATTTGTCAATTTTAATCAAATTTGAAGGCCGCAACTCACACCACTACGTATACTTGAGAGCGTTGCAGTACTTGTATGTTGCACGAACCACTATTGTCTGAAAATAGCGTATATTTACAAGTATTTGCCTGTTTAACAGCAAAACACTGAATGTTCAATACTACCCTGGAGTAAGAAAACCAATATTGGTATTAATTCAGACTTTCTACCCGCCTCAGCTAATAACAAGTCAAGTGGCCGTTGCCAAGATTAATAAATGTTCGATTTTTTTTTATTCCTAATAGAGGTACCTGCATGTTCAAATGGCAATAAAGGGGAACTTTGTAAAAACAGTAGTAGCAGTCAGCAATGCAATCAAATAGAAACGGTTTGATCGTGTCAAAATGCAATATTTATGCTTTTATTGTGTTCCTGTATTTGATGCAAATTCCCATTATTTTTATATTGACGATATCGTTTTGCTGCACTTTGCTAGCACAGATAATTGATTTTTGTTGCTTTGATAACATGATTAAAGGTGCAACGAGAGATTTTGTAGCATCCATATATTGTGTCATGTGTAGTGATTTCATTAAGACGCCCAATAGATTTCTTACCTTGTATTTGACTACAGAGACGCATTGAAAGTGAAATCAAAATGCGATGTTGATTGGCTCAATTTCAATATAACACATAGACTGAATTTAATATCTACTCCTATAGTAAATTAGAAATTTCATTTTTTTCTATTAAAAAGAATTCTCAGCTTAATCCTCTCAAATGGGGATATTTTTAATAGAAAGCTTTACATTAGTGCAGAAATAAGACTTTTCATACTTTTTAGGAATACCTGTTATGTGAAATATCTCGTTGCACCTTTGAAGGTGCTTGTTCCGATTTTCGTTTATCGTGTTCTCAATTTCGCATTGGAGACTAATACTTGTATACGCTGACCAACAATTACCGTGGGAAACAAACTTGCAGTTTTGATGCTAGACGCGATAATGCATAGTGCATACTGTGTTAATAGTGATGGTTATCCATTAAAACGGCAGTTTTTGTCAGTATCTTGGGGAAGAAAATGGATTTGGAAGCTGAAATTTCAGGACGACATTGAAATAACTACGGCCTTTTATCTCATATCAAAATAATACTACTTCCGGTTAATTCAGGGGTCCCAAAGACGATTGGAACAAGCACCTTTAAGCGGTTTTATCTTAAACCAATTTTTGATATATTTTTTCCAAAGAGAAATTAAAATGTATCTCCATAATCAAATGATTCCTAAGCCATTATTTTTTTTTCTAAATATGGTTTGAATATACGTCATATTATCTGTAAAATACCGTCCGCCATTATGCTGCATGGATTCATTTCTCTCGAGAAGAAAGTGTTAGGACACATTGTTGGATTTAGGGAAAGAAATGACCCCACTCACACCAAGGCAATATTGATTCGAACCATGTTACCAGCAGGCTCGACAAGTCCCCCAACATTGATTGATGATAAGGGTGAGAAGATTATAGTAAAGATGAAGTCCTCCGCTTTCTAATAAACTATGATTTACCCATTTGCGACCCCATTTCCCCAACATGACGATTGTTTCAATATATTGCATCAATTGTCCCAACAACTTTTTTCCAAGATTGTAGTTTTATACACAAATCAACGACTACAGCTCGATGTACACTTAACCGAATGGAATCATCTTTGCAGCAAATTGAAGATAATTAAATAGGCTTCCGATGATACCACATATGTTAGGTATATGTTATTTTATTTAAAAATTCAAAATAGCGGACACAATCAGGGTCATGTTTTGACTCGCTCTGTTGTTTTAGACGGGAGGTCCAATTGGACCCATTTATACACCAATAGGAGTGCAGAAGGCATTATATTTTGCACTTAAGTGCTATCATATATTTCGAATAAAAGGCTAAATTTATGGCAGAGTTATTATGCTAATTACTACTACTTTGGTGAAGATACGACTTTGATTCCCTCAAAATTGAATTCCTGTTGAGTCCAACAAATTCGTAACTGGTAGTTACACTCACCTTAAATATCTAAATCTAAATTATCTAAATTAAACACCAACATTGTTCTCCTGTAAAATCATGAAAATGTAGATAGGATTTTTTTACACTAACACGACGAGGCATTCTTTATAAGATTTTTCAAATAACCCTAAAACGGCATTTCATTGTACCACTCTTACTATACATTTTGGCCAATATTGTTTTCTTTAATTTGGCCATCTTGAATAAACGCCACATTGCCACAACCCCACATCCCAAATGTTTTAGGACCCCAAAGGGAAGTTTAAAAAGGTCGGTTTGTGTCCACGCAGATGCCCAACTATAGGCAACATAAAACAGGCTTATATAGTCCTGGCTACATACAGACTAATTGATAACTAATATCAACCTTGTTTTATTATATATATCTTGAATGGTTTAGGGATTTGAATGATTATCAAATTATTGAAAGCTATTCATAATGGTCTCAATCAACATATTGATTGCTAAAGCATAAGTATATACCAAGTTACCATTCTACGGTCAAAAGTAGATAAATATCAGATGCTTTGTTGTATTGGCTGCCATGTTCAATTTCTTAATTATGTGGTTGATGAATCATATTTTAATAGGTCACGACGGGTGTTTTGAATGGACAATCAAAACATTACAATTTTAGAGCAAATTAACAGATGAGTTTTTAGTGTTTTAGTGGCCATTTTGGATTTCCGTGTTTCTTTGAAAATGCTCAAAGTTTTTCATCTGACATCCATCGGATTCAGATTCAGCAGGAAAAATGGTCTAGAAACCGTGGAAAAATTATATATAATATAATAAGGTCACGTGGTCTGTAGCCTGGACTATTATGTTAGAGAATTTATCAAGTGATTAAATGGCCAGGATCTGAAGTATGAGTTATATAAACATATATTAATTGGCTTGCTTTATTGTAATGGCAAAGATGTATGATCAGTCGTCCAAAGAAATACTTTCCCATTTCACTCATGTGGCGGCTTGTGAAATTAAACAGTAATTATGTTTCACCTCGTGATCATTATCAGCTTAATTCCCCACTGCATGGCCATGGTCATTCCAATAATTGACTACTGGGCAAGTACTGCGTGAAAGTTTAATATATCACTGCGAGGCAAAAACAAGCTAATTGTGTTAGTTTTCGTAATGTTAAAAAGGAGCTGTGACCTTCTACACGTTTGCCAATGTAGCCACAGACATGGATATTCAATATTGAATAATCTCATTGCTTATATGGGTCAATTGCAAGGCAAATACACATATCATGATTATGTCAAACTGGGTCGTGAAAAACATAAAGGCGCAGAACAGACTTGTAATTAGCAGTTTAACAATGGATCGTTTCAGTAAATTACTAAAAGTATATGCGTTACATACTCGTCTGCCAAGGACACTGTTCAGTAAATCGTCGCTGGGCGGGAAAGACCTCATATGTAACTTCAGAGGTCAAATGCAAAACCACATATGTTAAAAGTGGGCCCCAGTACTAAAACTTCATATGTGCATTTTGGTCACATCAGGTTCTAGCTTGAATTTCTTGCCTAATATGATAGTAAATCATATGGCACTTTATTTCAGAATCTGGAGTAAAGAATTACCTAAATATATTTAGAAAGGAAAACCTTTCTTTTACAAGGCATTACAGCAAATTATTCAGTTTTTGATGTCTCTCGAAAATGTTACATATGAGGTTTTGTCATGTATTTTTTTTTTTTTTTTTTTTAAACATATATTAATTGGCTTGCTTTATTGTAATGGCAAAGATGTATGATCAGTCGTCCAAAGAAATACTTTCCCATTTCACTCATGTGGCGGCTTGTGAAATTAAACAGTAATTATGTTTCACCTCGTGATCATTATCAGCTTAATTCCCCACTGCATGGCCATGGTCATTCCAATAATTGACTACTGGGCAAGTACTGCGTGAAAGTTTAATATATCACTGCGAGGCAAAAACAAGCTAATTGTGTTAGTTTTCGTAATGTTAAAAAGGAGCTGTGACCTTCTACACGTTTGCCAATGTAGCCACAGGCATGGCTATTCAATATTGAATAATCTCATTGCTTATATGGGTCAATTGCAACGCAAATACACATATCATGATTATGTCAAACTGTGTCGTGAAAAACATAAAGGCGCAGAACAGACTTGTAATTAGCATTTTAACAATGGATCGTTTCAGTAAATTACTAAAAGTATATGCGTTACATACTCGTCTGCCAAGGACACAGTTCAGTAAATGTCGCATGTGCCTGTTTTAATATCAAATGGCCTTGTGCGTTCTGTGTATCATTAACAATACATTCTAAAAGAACCTCATGTTGTATTTTCTAAATACACCCTTACCGAATGTCTGTAAGTTGTACAAACGTATGGCTGTTTGTTTACCATTGCAACCGAGTATTAAAATTGGCCTTCGTTTCTCCCTCCAATACTATAAAAGAGCAAATCTTATTTTTGTGTGTTTTCTTTAATTTTCATAGGACATTTATTGTCATGGTCAATTAAAGTTGTAATTATGACAGCCAATCAGAGGCCTTATGTAGACATCATGGCAATAACAATACTATTTTACACATATTGGAAATTCTCAATAGGAGTTATAATATTATTTATGACACGGACATCACAAGGTTATTCTTCCATTTCATCAAATATTTGATGAGATATTATTGCTGCCAAGTGGCATTTTTTTCCGAATACATACTTTTGTCCGCCTATTATAAATAATACAATCCCAAAGTATTTGAGAAAATCCTTTAAGTATATTTTGCTTAGAAGATATATTCGTATGGATGCAACGAGTGGCAAATTCATGCGGACTCTTAAATTTGGAAGCACTGGAATTAATATGAGGATGGACGAGAAATTGATAGGGTATGTTTTTATGTGTAAGAATGGGATATTTATGAAAGAAAATGCTAGAAACGAGACGAAAAGAAATGGGTGGTAGTCTAATTTAATTCAAGTGCGATTGAAACTTTGGTTGGTTGGTGTAATAAATAAATAAATAAAATAATAAAAAATTAAAAAGAATAAACCAAAAAATAACTAAATAAAAGAATAAATACATAAAAGAATAATAAATACATCAATACGCAATAAGCTTATAATAAGTGCATAATGGGAGGTCCGCGTGGGATTTTCGTCATTTAAAAAAAAAAAATTAATTGAACACTTTTCAGTTACGCAATTTTAAATAATTGAAAATCCTACACTCCGCTTCGAAAAGATGTCTGGATCCACTTGGAACCCCCACCTTATGACACCAACGTGTTGGTTGTTCATAATCAATTGCGGTCTATTCTTTAATCAAACACAACCATTGAATCAAAGCAACCATGTTTAGTGCCATGGGCAGAGAAAAAAAAGGGTTGGATGCTTCTCGCCGCGAATGGAAAAGCAATGTTTTGCCTTATTTTCCGAACCGATAAAAAATGTCAAGAACAACTTTGCAGGATTAACCGATTAAGCAAACGGTTTCCCAACTATCCGAGATGACGATATTGAATAACACGCACTTTTTTCAATACACATCACCGATAATAAATTATATTATTATTATATTAAAATTAACCTACCATTTTATTAAAATAGTTTAAGAGACGCAAATACTGTCGCTGACATTGAGTGCAATAAAATCCAAAATATTGAAATATCACTGCTATACCGTGGGACACCTTGTCATTAACGATGCTGACTCGTGTTCTGGTCGCACGTTTCCAGAACGTCTTCCAAATGATGCGCATGTTAGCAGGAAGGAAACTTTTGGTTATTGATTCAAACCTACAAACGTCAACATGGCTCCTCCTCCTCACGTACTTAAACAATCACGCAGACGCAGTCAAAAATAGACAGTATTCATTGCAAATGACATGAGTTTTGGGACCACTGCTGGTAGTGTCCTGTTTTCTTATATAAATGTTATTTTACTTTCGTAAATCTAGACGATATTGTAATTTTCAATATGTTTGTGTTGTAGTAAATGATAACGTGACATTCTATAAAATGTTCAGAGGAAAAAACACCTCTACAATGAATTGTAGTGGCAAAAATTTGGAAATCATTTTTAATATTTGCAGGTGTACTTTTTTCTCTATATTCATATCTGAACTACGCTGCTTCTTTTATTTGTGTTAACTTATTTTAAATTTGAACTCCTGAAAATTATTATCAGAAATACACACGCTGGGGCTTAGAGAGGATGTAACTCATAATGACAAACAGGATGTAGCTTAGCCGCAATACATTTTCTAAATGGAAACACTATCCTCTATTTCAGATTTAAAACATGAGTAATATTGCAGGAAATTCGAGGGGAGACGATGCGGAGTGTTGACACGGGGTCATAACACCATATTGCTGTAAGATCAAAACTATCTGTTTTTTCAAATATACGATTGACATTAATTGTTTATTATGACAAATGTGAGAACATAACTTTGTTCAAGGAAGACGATTCAGTTTGAGCAATCGATCCCCATTGTGTTAATGGTTCATGTGTGTGATTGCGTGATTCTATTACCTTCGTTATAACCTTTCTTTTAAAACCAATAATAACAAAATATATTTTATTGATAATAATGTCACGTTCCGTTGCTATTGTTATTACACAAACCTCAGGAGATTCTTTCCAATCATTTTGCTTCACCTTTTTGGTAGCCGGCCAAGTGCACATTGTTGTCCTAAGGAAGTTACAGATACACTGTTGTTTTTTTTGTTTTTTTTGGGTGGGCCCTCGGCCCATTGGCGATATATCAAAGTAATTTTTTTTTGAAGGCTACCGGCAAACGAGGTGAGTAGAAGGACGCCAATCTTTTTTCTCAACACTGAAGTGGCGATTAGACAAAAAAAAATCTCACCCCGTCTTTCGGAGAGGTTCTATACCTTCCCAAGGCTGCGTTAAATTAACCTCTGTTTACCTGAATGAAGTTTAATTGTCTATAATTCACAAAAACCACGGGTTTCAATTACAACTGGGTTTTGTTGAAATCCCTGAACTTTGCGGAAATCATAATTTTTTTGACAAACTCGGGGTTTCGTACGGATTTCAAGACCTGGGGTTTGTGATTTCCAATTGCTAGCACCGGTTGAAAGAGCTTTAGATTTATAGCAACCAGGGGTCGGAATAAGGACATTTGCAATAAAGATTAAAATTATCTTGGGCTGTGTATTAATGAGCATAGGTGAGGACAAAATTAAATGTGATTGCAATCCCAAAAACTTCTAAAATGTTCGACTTTTTTTAAAAGCCTTGTCTACCTCAGTGAGCCATTTTTTTGTAACAAACTTCCGAGGGAGGGGGAGTTGCCACACAAGGATAGTGTACTGACCTTCCGATCCTATAACTTTTGAACCGCAGGGTTAGCTTAGATTGTTTCTTTTCATCGGTATTCAGATAGGTACAAAACATTTCATTATGAACGCCAATATGACGGTACAAGTTGAGGCAAAGTATAAAAATACCGGACACAGGCTGAAGAAAATGATATTTGCAAATTTACTTAGTCAAAACTTTATTATAGCACTAAACCTCTGGTAGTATAACATAGTCATTTTCATTGCAAGTAGAGCTAAAACAGCATGAAAATAATGATATGTCCCTAATTTTTCGTGGAAATGAATTTTCCCTTTATTATCACTGTGTTCTATGGAAATGGAGAGTTTTGCATGACACAAACTTTTGCTGACATTGCCAATGCCTTATCGGCCTGATCAGCGCGAATTTCAAAAAGCCACAATAGGATAGGGGCAGATCTCAGATCGTTTACTTAAGGTGACGCACCCTTACAAGTACATAATTTGCTAAAACAAATTGTTCTAAATATCAAAATCAGTTCTACGCGTGTTCTTCACTTTCTAGTATGTGCACTTTTCGTGAAAATGAATTTTTAAAAATTTTGGGGTCATATTTTTTCCCTGAATATCAGTGACCAAGCATTGTACACCGCGTTCATTGACTCCAGCAAATTAATGGTGCTCTTGATAAGTTAATCCGCCCGTTATGAATCGGATGAAATAGAACAACGACTTCAGATTCTCTGGGACTCTGCTGAAAAACCATTGTTTTTTGTCCATGACGTTAAAAGCTTTGAATTGACTTTCACCCGCCCGGTTTAGATTGAACTACAGCCTCATTCACGAATAAAATAAAACTAAAAAAACTTCTGTGGGAGTTTCGTTTCTAACTTTGATCGTATTTATTTCATCCATTTATTCAAAACCAGAAACACGAAGCCGAGTAAAAAATTCATGAAGAATTTGCATTGGCAAGCTATGACCTAAAATGTGTGATTTTTAAAAAAAAAAAAAAAACTTAATCATATTAATATTGGACCTCTTTTTATAAATTAAAAAGTTTGTTCGGACCGGTTCACATGCATTTATAAGGTGAATGATTATCGAATTCTGGTATGAAATAAATAAATTGCATAGAAATGGGTTTACGCGGGGCAAGAGTTAAGGGTGGTTCTTCACAAAGGTGTTAGGTCACAGTTTGTCAAAACAATTTTTTCTCTTAGCTGTCACCTTATTTTCCCTTTCGACTAAAGGAGAATATAGGGTCAAAGAACATTGAACACACAGTAGAACCTCTAACTTTCTTTAATCGGTGAAGAGGACGGGTAATTTGTGTTCCACGTCATGAAAATAGCGTAATCTATTAAAAAATATATTTTATTCCTACTTTACGAGCAACAGTGTGTTACCTTATATTGATAGCAGCGCGTCCTTTTTCTCCCTCTGCCGCTCTCTCCAACTCTTTCTTCCCCTTTTTTTAGTGGGTATATTTGCATTCCTATTTTCCCAACCTCTCTTACAAGATATCCATAATGCGAAATGTAGGTAGGATTTCTGACCGCTCTTCGATTGAGATTTAAGTATTCCTCCCAGGCGTCACTACGGTTCATTAATGTATCTCAGCCATGGATATAATCAACTCGTTTCATGGATATTTAAAATGTGATTGAGGGGTTGTTCGTGCAAATCGTTCATTCGATTTCTGTTCACACATTGCGGGGTTCAGCTTAATGTTTTCAGTCATGCCGGCAGCAAAGACCACAACTGAATGACAAGACTAATTATCCATGTGAATTATTAACAGGCAACCACTTTATCAAAAAGCTGCGTATAGAGTTCGCTTGTTATTTTTATTTTTTATTATGTTTTTCACTTAGGCATGGGTTTTCAACTTTCTAACAGCATACAAACCGAATTAAGTTTTATTTAATGATGGATTTTGGCTCCTAAATATAACAAAAAACAATGTTGCGAAACCACTGTCTTTTGTAAAGTACAAAATGTTGAAAAAATAATGTTTACATGGTTTCATTAGTTTGTTTGGAAATTGCAAAATATCATCAGTTACACTAGTTGTAAAAAGGTATGCAATGTAAGACTAGATATATAGGTACTTGGATATGCTCTAGTCTTAAAATTATACATAGAATTACAGAACACACAATTGTTATTGTGTAACTAATTATATATATTATGATACATTTTGTTCCTAAATAAGAATAATAATTTCTTTTTGATATAAAATGTCATAAGGAAAGGTTGTTTGACAACATTTGGTGCAATGTGATTTCCCCTTAGACATTTTTTACTTGCCAAAAAAAAGGGTCCCCTTTCATCTTCTCCGGGGGTACACCACAGCGAACCATGTCTTGACAATACGTGGATTCTGGGTTTCATACCGGGAAATCATTTTTACCGAATAATTCCTATCCCACAATGCACCAACGATGTACGAGTAGAAAAAAGAATAGCGAATATATATTCTATGGTGTTTTTTGTTGCATACAGGGCATTTTTTTTCTGTCATAATGTGCGAACGAAAAAACCGTTTTGTTGTACATAAATGTTACCAGTAACGAGACTCTTTGATTGGCCTTGTAATTTTAGCGCCACAAAATGTCGCGTGTTTAAAGGAGGCGCAAAGGCCGCGAGCGTGCATGGAGTGATGCATTATCTACTACTCGTACATCATTGTGGGATAGGAATTTGGTAAATAAAAATGATTTCCGGTAGGAAAACCCAGGATCCACGTA
>JAMKCH010020730.1:0-33048 GCA_023653785.1 Ophioderma brevispina | reverse complement strand
ATGTGGCGGGTTTCCCAGATCACATCACAAATGTTCCCAGATTGATCAAAGCACACAAGCTCCCACACACTTACAACCTTTAGAAAACCGGGCTTCTGCTTATGCAGATGCAGATGTGAGCGATATCGATCGATACGAGGGAACTTTGAATTCATGCGATCACATTTCCAACACAGCTGGGCTGAGGCGGCTCATGCATAACCGCATATGCAACAAGCATAAGCAGGTTTTCTACGTAGTAACTCTCTATGGGCCATGAGGGTGTTTTGACCGTTACTCCCAATGTACCAGTTTTTGGAAATTTCACCTCAATAGGCCGTCATGTGATACACAAAAATCCTATTCTTAACACATAAAACCCCAGACTTTAACACTCATTTAGCCCAACGCGTTCCGTTAGTATACTTAGGGAATTTTGAGCATGATTATGAAATATCTTGAGTTCTTGAACTTGGGAACACTTTTTATCCCTAAAGTACTGGCATGGTTTAGTGACAGTATAGTATAGGCACTTGCTATGCATCATGGGATTGATTCCAAAACACTCTGCTCTATGGGCCAATTGGAAAAAAAATGCTTCTTTCTACTATTCCTAACAGCTGCACCAATTAACTCAAATTAGTATTCAGATGTTTTGGGATATGGAGAAAACATAATATGATGAAAGGATCATGATTAGGTCACCCACCTGGATGGCGACACCCCACCTATAATCTGGAACAAGCTTTCAATTAATATCAGAATTCATATTTGGTATTCGGCACACTGTCAGTTATCTTCAAAATACTAAGGGGCTTTCTTGATCCACAGGGCCTACCCCCAATACCGATATACCGCACAAAGAGGTGGGTTGAGTTGTCGTTAATTTTAATACTCACTCAAAAGAGTTGAGGTAATCTGAACTGTGGTCGAAGTATTAGTGTATGTACGCCTAATCTTACGTGCAATGGTTCATTTGATAGTGAAATCGTAAGATGGCACTGCAGAGCACACAAAATTTCTCAACTGAACACCCCTCAGCAACTACTGCCTGCAATTATTTTCCAAACATTTAGATTCTGAAAAATAGTAAGGGATCCATTTAAAAAAAGAGGAAACAAGGAGAAATGGTGGCATCTACCCACCAAGATTGAATGCCGTAGTATCTATATGAACTGTTGTATACGGTTTCGTTATGGTTTCGTTTAGTTGCTCTCTCGTGTCTCCATCCCTCGTTTTCATCCCCGCAGAAGCAAGGACCGACGAGACATAACCCCGAACGAGAACCGAAAGACACAGACCGCGCCGGGGGGGCCGAGCCAGACCCGAGGTACGGAAAGTGAAGGAGCGAGAACCGCGCGGGGCTCCGGCCCGATAGGAGCGCAGCGCCAGTTGTCCCCTTTGCTATCTTTCCCCCTCCTCGTTCTCTTCCCCTCCCTCCCCTCTTCTCCCCTCCCCTACCCCCTCTCTATCCCCTCCCCCTCCCTCTCTCTCTCTCTCTCTTACTCCTTTCTCTCTCTCTCTAACTTACTCTGTCTCTCTCTCTCACTTATCTCCTTTCTCTCCTTCTCTCTCTCGAAAGATGCTGAGGGCCTTGTGAAGATAGGTCAGCTGTGATATATAGAAGTTGCTTAAATTGAAATGTTGGATCAATGGAGAGCTGTATACTCAAATCTCACTAGCTTTTCTCGCCTCATCATGCACAGAAACAGAGTTCTACCACTAGTCTACCAAAGCTGATACGGAACAAAAGAAAATCATCTCCGATTGGTCTTTCACAGTTAATACTAAGAGCACATCCCATGGAAACCGAGACAGAGGACCAGACCTCAAGTAATTGACCTATGGTCAGTTTGGAGGCAAGGAGCACATTGATACATCACCCAGTGGCAAGCTACATAACTAGGGATGAGCGGGTCATCAAGGAACAAAGGGAAAGGATTGATAAGCTTCCAGCAAGGAAAGGTATCACAGTATTTTTATCAATCTCATGTAGGCTGTCCCCCAAACTGCCATGGCGGTTTTGGTCGCCTGCATCCTAAAAGGGACATTAATGCGTGAAAAAAATTGACATAATGAAAGGACCCTACTGAAATCACTCCACAAGTTTGAAAACAATTTGGATGTTGAAATTCTGTAAAAAAGTAAAAACAGGAAAGGTTCCAGGGGGAGGTGGCAGTTTGTGGCATTATCTGGAACCGACAGAAAAGCAAGGTGGTCAATCCCTTGACAGAATTTACAGTGTATCTAGGCATGGTTTGCGAAACAATTCAAAAGCATTCAGACCGGGATTCAGGCATTGTACTTTAGTCTTGTAGAGTAAGTATTGATATGGCAGTGAAAGATGAAAGATGGATTACCGGGATTAGACACAGCTACATAGCAATGGCTGTTGAGCTGATGACAAACATGCTTTTTCAAAGTTGGTAAATACTGGCGTAATGTCAGATCATGTTCCAGAATTGCCACAAATGCCACATCCCCCCTGGAAATCTTCATGTTTTTACTGGTTTTACGAATGTAAAACATCCACATTGTTTTCAAAACTCGTGGAAGTGATTTCAGTAAGGGTCCTTGTCATTATGGCCAATTTTTGTCAGGCCCTTATGTCCCTTTAAAGCCAGGAAAGACACGAGGGTCACTTGTCCACTCATTGGAGGTAGACAATTCTACCGCCATGGTCAATGTTGTTGTCTTGTAGTCGGGGGGGTAGGACACGATCTGCTCGATTTGGGCATGGGGATTTTCAAACGGTAATTTGGTGAACTGCTATGTGCATTACTATGGCCGTCTCTGTCTCAGTGAATTAAAAAATCATCTCTTCAACCTTTGTTCAAAGATCTGAGTACTATCATGATAAATTAAGAACAAAATAATTGGCTTTCAAAATCCGCCGGGGTTAGTGGATAAACCGCGCTGCAAATATGTTATTTCCAATAACATTCATTTAGATTTAATATTCGTGACCAGGCCTAGTGCTTTAGTCAATTCTTTGTGTAACCGTTCGATATTCGTAAGAGCGCCACTCCACTTAACCGTTAAGTCCTTGAAACAGACTAGCCCCGGGAAGTTGATTAATGCCGTTTTGAATTGCTGTTGCTGTTAGGTTGGCATTCCTACCCCCCTGTCTGTAGTCTATTTGTGTTGTTGGAAGAACACGAAGGTCAGCACCATATTTTATAATGTACCTGATCATTTAGTGTTGGACAGGACAGTATTTGTGTGTTGCTTTTCATGACCTATTACTAACCTGAATATTTGAAGTGATAACATCTGGATCGTTTTCAACTGGGGGAATTCAACAATGGCCCCCGCACCCCAGATGAAAAGGATTCTGGAGTGTCTTCTCCTCCACATAATGGGCCAATTGTTGAATATCTTTACTCCATGGTTTGCCAAAGTCTGTGTGTATCCATCATTTTGTCACTAGACATTTTATTCATTTTCAAGAGAATATGCCATTTTTTATATTTTCAGAAAACTGACGTATAGATTTTGACTAATTATAATTCTGTTACCTATGTAGAAAAATTTGCACTTGGGTTTCCCTTAATGCACTGCATGTATACACCATACCGATTTGCTACCACAGTTGGTATTTGGATCCCCACAGTCTATACTGTTGATAAATTTTATTGCCCAGACGTTTTTCAAATTAACTATATAGGAATGGGTCCATTCATTTCACCGTGTTAGGAGGAGGTATTAGTATTTAGTATGACATCGATAGTATTATGTGTCATATAGTGTCATGAAGATAATTAGCACTAAATGATAATAAATCTTCTTATACACAATAGTGAAGAAATGCCATTTTTTGAAGCAGGAGGAAACATTACCCATAGAAAACCTGAGTGGTCCAGTGTTGACTGGAAACCAAATGCAAATGAAATTGCCTGGGTTGTCACTAGCCAACATTTAGTACCGGCTCACAGCTGTTTGAAAGTCTCATTTATTATGACAAAACCAAAATAAAACAAAAAATATCAAAGGCGACACACTTCTGACAACTAATTTGCATTATTTATACCACTGACTTTACCCCTGTGTAAATCTTGTTTAACACGTCTCTTTATGGGGAATTGACATATAGAGGGCGCTATAACATATAAACCCTGATCTTTGTAGGCATATATGGCAAGATTTTTCTGATTTTGCAGAGGTATAGTCTTGACTGTCCTACTTATATCAGTTGTCAAATTGTGTCGCCAATGCTAAAGGTGCAACGAAGAGTTTCAAATAACAGGTGCCCGAACAAAATGTGAAAATTTGAATTGGCACGGTGTAAAGCTGTATATCAAAAACATCACCATCTGTAAGGATTAAGCTGAGAACTGTTTCTTTTGGTACAGAACGTGTGAAATTTCTATTTTTGTAAAGGAGCAAATACGAAATTAGCCTATGTCTTCTATTGAAATATATAAGCATATAAAAATCACTTGTTTTCCACTTTTAAGATAAAAACTGTACCAAAATACAAGGTAAGAAATGCATTTGAGTGTCTAATCTATATGAAATCACTACATATGACACCTTAATGGATGTCTCAAAATCTCTCGTTGCACTTTTTAAAATTTGCTCTAAATAAAATAGATGATTGCATGGGAGAAACAGCTGTGGGACTAACATTTTACCAAACTTTGATAGATACGATTCAGGACTACAATCATGCCATTTTACTGTTGTTTTGAGGATCAAAAGGGTCAAATTAGCATCCAAGTGCTGGTCGGTAAGGACTGAAATAATATTGAGTGCTGGTCATTTAGGCTGAGTGTTGATTACTGCCAACCAGAGGGGTGTTTTATTCTGTTAAATTCTGTTAAGGTTTCCGAATTCATAGGGTGTCAGAAAAGTATGTCAGAAAAGGGTGTCACCTTATGAAAACACCCCAACCAGAGCATTGCTAGCATAGCGAAAACCCTGGAAATTACAAGCTCAATCAAGGTTCAAACATGGAACCGCCGTGTTGAGAGGTTCTGTTGTCCGACTCACTATGAGCTAGTAAAAATCATCAATTCCCATGGGCACCGTTCAGTTACCTTCCATTTGCCAGTGATATTTAGAAAATACACCCCTGGTTTTGGGTATGATATATGATACCAGATCACACAAGGTCGGTCATGTCAAATGTATGTACAAGTACAACCCATGGAACTGTGTCCTTGGTGAGGAGACATTGTAACTCATAGTGACTCTCACCAAATATGGTACATAAGACCTGTAACTTTGCGTTGTACCGTAACGCGCTATTATATCAACAACGAACAAAGCAGGATCATTGACACCCATTGGACTACATGCTTTATTCCAATTATCATACCATTTTATACACTGACGGAATAAAAAGTGTGTAATCCAATGGGTTGCACCGAGCCTGTTCTCGTTTCGTTTTGTTGAATATATGCATACCTGGGGCAAGGTAAATGGGAAACATCTACAGTTACACATCAAGATTTTTTATATCTTTATAAGATTTCCTTATAATATCCAGGCCATACCCAGAAAGAAATCTCACAGTTCTTTCCGTTGGTGGTGATGAAAACTTATCTATTGTCCCGATTTGGGCGGGATTAGGTGACCTGCCCTGACCCACAATGTGCCTAGAATGTGACTGTGACAAACAAAACTCACTCTTGGCTAAATTGACAGTTAAAATTGGCTTGGGAAAAGTTTTCAAACAATTGGTGCATTTGTTTTCAGGTGGTCTTTCCATGTCTCAGAGTACAATCCAAATCATCTATATATCCTTCAAACCATCTACCTCAGCAATTAACTTGTTTACAATCGTGGAATGTAGTGGAGCATTTCAAGCCATAAGGGCATCCACCTTGTACGGTACAATCCATCTGTGTACAAACGCTGAAATTTCTTTCGCCCTTTCTGTCGTGAACTTGCCAGTATCCCTGTAATAAATCAAACTTGCTAACACATTTGGCATGTCAAATCTTCAATACAATCATCAATTCTACAATCTGTCAAAATTGTTGGAAACACTTTGTGGAGATTTGGTTCACGACCCCTCATTCAATGTTGCATGCACGACACACTTGAGCAATATCGCACCATATTATTTTCAACACTGATTGGGAGGGATGGGGGGGGGGAAAGAAAGTTATAGTTACCATGCGTTCAGTATTACTCACTTTTCATGCTGCCAATATAAAACAGGTGTTCCAAGGACTATGAACAAGATTGTATCCAAGGGTCGAAAAAATCATGTACAAAATTCACAAAAACGCTCCTAACTCGAGAACGGTTTAAGTAAGGAACTCATGTTTTCAGAAATGAAGAGGACCTTAATATCTTATCATTATTACACATAGGTTAAAATCGAAATGTTGGAGTGTGGAATTTTTTTTTTAAGTATGAAGTTTGAAATTTAAAATAATAATAATAATAAATAACATATATCAAAGATGCAAGTTAAAAGTACAACGTAATATAATGGATAAGACATGACAGAAAAGCACCACAAAAACGTACATTCCACACACAGACACACACAGTACCACCATACGCACGCACTCATCCCCGCACACACATACGCACGACACGCGCACATCGCGCGCTCACCCAAAACACACCTAAAACAGGAAGATTTTCATATAGGGACGTTTTAACAACGAAAACTAATGAAAAAAACAGGACCCAAAGCACGCCACAGTCTATTCCAGCCACACTCGCGAGCGTAGACACACACACTCACACCATACGCACGCACACGCAGTGCCACCCACACACATACATACGCACACACTGACAAACACAAATATTACGTGCACATCACACCGCAACCTACGCACACACACCCGAAAAACACAAACTTGTCATACATGCACGTTTGCTCTGAGATCAAATGCAAGGAATGCGATAAGTAAATGAGAATTTTATATCTCTTTTGCATTGGTGCTCTGAGGAGTGAGGGCTCGGCCCTTACGGAAACAATGCCTGTAAGACATTAGTAGTAGAATATTTCAAGTTTTGAACCAAAACACCAAATAAAATCTTCCACATGCCCACGTTGTTTTGCCGAATTTGTTTTATAAATCCACTTTGGCAAATATATTTGGTGCGAGGATAAAAACACGCCTCCATTACATGAAAATAATTAAATGTCGATTTACCTTAAAGCTATTGTCATAAGGAGTTGACTCTTTTTTTTTTATATGGCAGCTTTAAGGTGGGTGGACCCGATCGAGAAGAACCTTGACCAACCAAACTACACTATTCCATCAAATAGAAGTCTGATATCAGAAGAACCGGAAAGTCAAAGTTCGGCATGTATATAATATCTATATACATATTTATATATAT
Organism: Ophioderma brevispina; assembly: GCA_023653785.1. Lineage (NCBI taxonomy): Eukaryota > Metazoa > Echinodermata > Ophiuroidea > Amphilepidida > Ophiodermatidae > Ophioderma > Ophioderma brevispina. The sequence continues at coordinate 25,755 of JAMKCH010020730.1, read as the reverse complement.
AGTAGGAGATATCTATATATATATAGAGAGAGAGATAAGATATATTATTATATATAATATATATATATATATATATTTTATATATATATATAAACTAAACGAGAGTAAGATCATAGTGTGAAGCGGGGGATTCGAACCGGGGACATTCTGGATTGCGAGACCAGTCCTCTACCAACTGAGCTATTCAGCCCTTGTGTTGGCGGTTAATCCCCTAATTGCTAGCCATAATCTTTACTCTAAATCAGCTAACAATATTATAATGTACTGGCCTGATCCAATATTGATGCACTCCCATGAAATTGTTCTTCAGAGTAAACTAAGGAACAGAAAATGGAACCGACATTCTGTACATTACGGGATCACATATTTGATGCACGCGATTGAAGAACATTACATACCAACAAACTAACCGAGGTAAGAATCATTGGCCTGAAGCGGATTCGAACCGGCGACATCTGGATTGCGAGACCAGTGCTCTACCAACTGAGCTTATTCAGCCCTTGTGTTGGCGGTTGATCCCCTAATTGCTAGCCACATCTTTACCTCTAAATCTGTTACTCTCGTTTAGTTTGTAATTGTCTTCAATCAGCGTGCATCAATTATGATCCAGTAAATGTACAGAAGGTCGTTTTCCCATTTTCTGTTCCTTATATATATAATATATATTATATAATATATTATATATATTATATGACTAGATTGAACCATATAGGGGGAAAAATAATTACTATTTCACTAGTCTATAATGAGCCTTCATTGTTATGCTAATTACTTAATATTCATATCTTTGTTAGCTAATGAGATTATCTCTCATATTGCATAAATTAATATTCATTCTTTTTGACAATAAAGCGGCAAACAAAGGATAACGTTAAGGCGAACAAATTTCGCCCTAACGTAAAAATATATGTTTATAAATAGAAAATTTCGCCCATATTGATATAGTGATATATATATATATCTTTTACTAGATTGACCATAGGGCGAAAATTTACTTTTCATTAGTCTATAATGAGCCTTTCTTATATGCTAAGTAAATTAATATTCATGTTATTGTTAGCTAATGACTTATCTCTTATTGGCAATAAATTAATATTCATTTCTTTGACGGAATAAAGCGGCAAACCAAAGATAACGTTAAGGCGAACAAAAATTTCGCCCTTTTCCAACGTCAAACTCTATGTTTATGAATAGAAAAAATGTCGCCCTAGCGTAGGATTATATATATATATGAATAAATAGATATAAATTATATCAAGGAAAAAAGGAAAATTTTTTTTAAAAACAGTAAATTTTCACGATGGAAAGTGATTCGAACCAAAACAACAATGGATTAATAGACCCAGAGTAACTTCCACTAGCCCAGAGTAACAACTCGATGAAATGAAATGAAGACAATCAAAAATCTTGTGCATTCTCTTGCCGATTATGTAATTCTCAAAAAGTCAGTTTAAATGACCAATTCAAGCGTTATGATGCAAACTTTCGGTAAACAACGGTTAACACGACCCATAATAGGAGTAACTAACTCAGAAAGTTTCAAATAGACTCGGGGAAATATGCAATTGCATCGGTCTACAGACAAGTAAAAGAAATATATATGTATTTTTGAATTCTTTATTCGGTGAACCGGTGATACACAGAATTGCATCTCCTGACGATAGCCATTTTTAATAGGGCTTAAGTACAACCGAAAACAATACAACGGTGATTAGTTGGTAGTGGAAAATCCATTGGCTTGGAACCATTGTTCATGAAGTTCTTAAGTTCGAATCCATATTGTGTATTTTTTTTGTCAACCAAATCACTGACGTAATAATTTAATATCCACATTTTCTAAATCCATTTTATACTTTAATTTCGATATTGCTTTCACGAGAGTTTCGTTCTCTGAGATCTGATCAAAACACGTCAGCTCTCTACTACATACCTACCCCCCCACACACAACACCTGTGTCCATACACAACACAAATGCGACTGCAAAATGCAAAACGAGTATTATGTAAGTTATAGAAATTAAGTTTATCTCACATACATTGATTGATCACGTTCAGTATTTGATCCTTTCTCCTTTGGCTCATCTAATCATTTCTAGTCTTTTATTCATACTTTGCGGCTTATCCCCCTCTCACACACGTGCGCACAAATATATACACGTATGCACATGTGTGTCAGTGCGTTTTAGCGTGTAGGTGTGTGTATATATGTGCTGAAGTCTATTATAATGCTCATTTTTAGTGTAACATTTTTGTTAAATAAAGTTTCCTTTTAAAAATTGATATTTTAAAAATCCACTGAATAAATGCATGTAATGCCCAGAAATATGATTCTATTTACAAAACTGTTATAGTATCATTTGAGGGATGATACCATCTTCTTCTCCTGAAAAAATCATGTTCTTAACTTAAAGCGTTTTTGAGTTATGAGCGTTTTTGTAAAATCTGTACATGATTTTTTGTCCGTTCGGATACAATCTTGTTCAAAATTGTTGGAACACTTTGTGCTGATTTGGTTCCCGCCCCCTCATTTCAATGTTGCATGAGCACGACACACTTGAGCAATCTCGCACCATATTATTTTCAACACTGATTGGGAGGGGATGGGGAAAGAAAGTTATAGTTACAATGCGTTTCAAGCCTATTATCACTTTCATAGCTGCCAATATCAACAGGTGTTCCAAGGACTTATGAACAAGATTGTAGAAGTACAGTTAGTAGTTCTTTTGGACTGGGTCAAGGATTCAAAATTTAAAAATTCGAAAACCTTAACAGAATAAACCTGTACTTTATTCCGTGAAGGGTTTTTGAATTCATAAGTGTGTCAGATTGGTCAGGTTACAGAAACTTCCTGGCATTACGGTTTATAATAAACCACTCCCTGTCTTTCTGATTTATTTTATGCCAATCTATTACTGTCAAACTTTTCTCTGTCTATTTACCAGGTGGCCATTCGCGGTAGCAGACAATTTCTTGCCAGTTTACGGGGGCCTGACAGGTGTGATCTGCAATTCGTACCGGCGTCGGATGTTTATGATACGCCGAGGGTTGTTTGTGACTGGTATCCCAATGTTCGTGCTTCTGCGCCGCCACTCAAGATCGGATGGTAGGTTTCGTACCTACGCCACATCTTAGCTGAGATATTCAGTGTATCTTTGTGGAGAGATGCGTGGGGCTCTGGTGAACGTGGGTCTAGGTGAGATATAAGCGGAATTCTGAAAGGGAGTCTACCTTTCGACTGGGTTAAACCAGGGTTAGTCTTACATGAGGGACATTTTCATTTTCAAAATACTGTTAAAGTTAAATGTAAATGGGTGAGACCCATGCAGCCATCCTTGTGGTCTTCTCACCCATTACAGCACATTTTTAGAGCATGTTGGAAGGGAAAAAGTCCACCCTGTGAGTGACTAACCGTGGGTTAAATACAGGTCTAAGTTAGGATCCCTTGAGAATACTAGCCATAGAAAGTTGACTGAATTTTTAATGTGGTCCAAGCTATCCATCACGAAAGCAGATTGAAATCAATGACGTAACAAATGGTGATTAACATGGGTCCATCGGACAGTGTTGTTGTGAATCATGTGTGGTGACCATATTGGAGAATTTTGTTCATAACCTGACAAACTATGAAACCTCCATAGGCGTCGGAAGTATCTTAGTTTTGGGACGCACAACTTGGGCAGGTAGAAGACCAAGAAAGGGGCGGATTATTAACCTTATTTTTTTTCTGGCGCGCTTGTAGCGGCTATCTTCTCGAACCTGAAAAAAAAGTGGGGTTGGGAATTACCCATCATAGTAAGTATTTCCAAGGGCATCATTCTTTCCAAGGGGCGCCCGCACCTTTCTAAAAATTATTGTGACATACTAAACGTTCTGTACGTCCTGGGTTATGTAATAAACCATCTTCTGAGCCCCAAAAATCTTAATTTTTGATGGGTAAAGTGAGGGGGGACCCCCGGGAGGGTTCTCAGGGTGGTTTCTCAACTTTTTTTTGGTAGGTATGTGCCACCGGATTTCAAAATTTAAGGCCCCTGAGCTGATTTGAGGCCAAAAAAAATGGGTCTCCAGAACTAGTTTGTCTGGAAAATTTCTGAAAATAGCTGCGATTGTCTCCATTTCCTCAAAAAGTATGAGTGGTCGAAGAAAATTTTATTATGGCTTGGAATGAAAAGGTAGGGTCTCTGGAACTTGAATGGTCCTAAACTGGGGGATTCCTGGAACCCTCTTTTTGCAAAAAGAGCCTGAAAATGAGGAACTTATAAGTGGTACATAAAAATAATAAAAAAAGTAAAAACGGGGGGGGGGGGAGTTAATAGAGGTCACCTGCCTTTAAGTCTATATTTTCCTGGCCACTTCTGTTGCACTTGCCATGCATTGACCTTCAATGGATTAGGACAGGGATCGAACTTCTTGTTTTTACTAGAGATAATAAACATAACATACCAAGTTGCACTGAAGCCAATTGTAGTGAAAGGGAGGCCTTAAAAAGCTATATTAGACATTTTTCGAAGAGCGCACCCAATTTTTCAAAATTCGATATTTTGCTCTCGCGGAGTTATATGGCAATGTGCGGCGAAAACCTACCTGCAAATGAAGAAGCAAAAAAGGCGATTTATCATAAAAATAAGTGATTTGTAATTTAAAGGGGAATCCCAGATTGGGACTTTAACGGCGGAGCTGGAAATGCTACGTTTATATTCCGTCCATGATGAAAATAGTGGCCACCTCTATAGAAAATAACCTCTAACTTGACTTGCCTGAAACAAATAAAACAAGTAATGGACGAGCGTAGATATTCACACGGCGACTATGTCCTGGCTATTTCACATTGGAAGGGCCGCCCCATTTCCAGCAGCCGCTGAATTATGATCGGGATCCCGAGATTAATTATTTTAATTACAAAATTCCTTCGTTTGTGAACACATGACATTTTCGAGCACTTAATCATTCACAGGTAATAGTTTACTAGCCCGTTACCAAGCACCGTGAACATCTCAAAAATTTTGAAAAATTGAGGGTGCTCTTCAAAAAAATGTGCTATATTGCTTTAACTCCTTAAGGCCCAGTGGACCCAGTGCTGGGCAATACATAATAAAATGAGACACAATGGAGTTCTTGTTGTCATGTGCAATCAAGTTCAAAACTGGTTTGGTTGGGGTATGCTATTTTTATTTTAAAGTATTTACCCAATTTGAGGACAAAGGAATTTAAAATGTTAAGGGGGTCATCTTTACAATAGGGGATGAGGAATTTAACTTCAAGTTTAAAAAATGTGCATTCCTGATTTTATTGAATTTCTCCATTTAAAAGTTTCAATTTTTACATTAATACCAAATGCTAATATACTCCGTGAAATCCTAGTGGCCCATGTATTATAAATTGTCAGTTTTTATAGGACCCTTCTCTTTTGCATAAACCTAATAATATCAAAAACACATTCACTTTGCTTATGGCGACAAAAAAAAAAACAGTGGACCTTTCAAGTAGGACGGTCAGAGTCGAGCAAGCAAATTTATAAAAAAAAAATTCTTCCTGGAGTCAAAATGGCCTCTAAAATAGCCCAAAAATCTGAAAAACAGGAGAAAAATGAAAATTTTAAAGCAAAATTTTCAAAAAAATTAGCCAAAATTGATAAATTTGAGCTAAAAACAGGCTGATTTTACATGATTTTTGGAAAAACTAAAAAAAATTTGCAAAACTGAAAAATCAGGGTCGGTCGGACCCGTAAAACGGGTATTTTTCGGCGCCTTAACGAGTTTTGTTTACTATTTGTCCTATCACATCCTAAAGAAACTTGCTGAATCTTTGGTCTTAACACTTTTTGATTACTACAGTCTTATCTGGTCAACTACTCTCTGACACTTTCATCATCAATCTGTGCAAGTATTTTCATCAAACTTGATGTTTGTCCGAATAATCATGCAAGAATAACTTTATCTGTTGCTATCCATACTACTATTCGCTCAATGATGGCATGTCTAAGTTTAATCAGAGACAAGTCAAACCAAATGCTTATTATGTTATTTAAATGTCTTACTGGTAATTCTCTTGACTTCGTTCAGATTTGCTTTAACTATTTCACTGTGCATAATTATTGTACTCGAGGGCAATCCTCTAGCACTCTTTTATTCCTCATCATCAGAGAAGTAAATTTCATGTTAGAGCAGCAAACCTCTGCAATGATCTTGATAGTCATACCACAGCTTTAACAATCGCATCTATTTGAACATTATTACCGTCCCGCACCTTACGATAGGCTTCATCATGCAGTATGCAATCACCACGTATTAAAAGCGAACGCCAATAGGCAAAATTTACGATGATGTTATGATCTTTGACTCCGCCCAGCCTGTGTTAAATGAACAGGAAAGGCTTGCGGATTACTTATATAAAGGCACTTGCGAATTGGACAGATTCAGAAAATTGGTAAATTGTAGAAATTGTTTTATGATAGGTTCGGTTAGAACAACCTTTGAACTATTTAAGAAATATGGTATTGTGGCCAGGAAGTGAAAATTGGTGACACGGTGCTACTTCAAAGTGGTTCTTCGTAAATTTGCATGAAAAAAGCACTTTTTCTTTGTTTTTTTTTTTTCAATTATACTATATAATATTTGCAAATTCTTAAGAGGTGTGTTACCTTTAAGATTGCAACGCATCGACTTATTGTAATCAGTTGATTGGTTCGTTCTAAATTTTTAACATTTCAAATGGTAAAAATCTATGGTGATGCACTGTAGTCATTTTAAATGTGGCGAAGTATTTTAATGAAAATGGCCAAAAGATGGCGCTGCGTATTATGAATATCTGTAACACTTGTGTACTCATTCAAACTTTAGCTCTATGATTCTAAGTCAATTCAAATTTTCTGTTGTTTCACATGGCACGTCTTTGAGTGTTTATCTGATGTAATTATATCTTTGTAATTTTTTTTTCATTTGTATTGTTATGTGAATTACTTCTATGAAACAGGGGCCCCCAAGGATAGCAAGAGGCGCATTAAAGGGTCTACTGGTATATGAAACGCCCCAAATAAATAAAAATTACATTAATGTTAGTAATTTGGGTTAGTTTTTTGCAGCCGTGTAGCTATCCCTTCATCGTGGGCCTTCCTTTGACGTGTGTCCTAGCCAAAGGCAAACGGACTGTGGAAATCCAAAACTAACTTGCAGTGGACCAATTGGCCAAAAGTTCGCAGAGTTTTGACGAGGAAAAGGATACTTCAAAATTCAGTTTATAACCTGGTCATTTCCATGGTGCCCTGGGCGTTTTATAGCAAAGAAACAAATGGAAGTTGGTGCCAATGAACGAGATAAAATATGCAAAAGGTAAAGTACCAGGATGTATAATGGCAAAGACAATTGTAACCTTCAGTATATCACTACTTCAAAGTTTCACTTTAAAGCCACTATCAGTCATTTTCCCAAACTCAAAATGCCGATTTGTTTCTAAATTGCTAGGTGTTAGGTCAAATCAACACCTTATATTATGATTCTTGTGTGAAAAACACAAAATGAACCCCATTTAAAGCAGGGCTTGATGCCCATTTACGACCGTTTGTTTACTAATAAAGGTTTGTGATCCCGACTTTTATTAGGTAAAAAAGCATAGAAATTGTTAACTTTCTTTACAAATACGGCGTTATTCAGCTTAGCCACTTACAGGGTGTCTTTACTACAAACCATTTCCAAGGAACGTGCCAAAAGATGCACATTCGTTGATGAAAATAGGGGGTGCGATTGGTTTAAATTCGATTCAGTGGGCGGTAGTAAGCAAAAACGCAATATCATTGGTTGTTGCCTATCTTATATGAGACGATATTAGATAGTGTTGTCTCGCGCAGTTGGGTATATTGAAATACAAATATTTTGGTGATTAAAATAACCAAAACTAAATAAGATTGAGAATAAAAGCTAGGGCTGTGATGTTTTGCCATCTAATATAAGGTCATATTGGATGGCAGTCAATATTTTAATCGTAGTGTGCGCCGGCATCACTACTCAAAATATTGGACTTTGCATCCATTGTAGGACACGATATTTGATAGGCAAAACAAAAAATCTATCTTTTATCTCTAATTTTGAAGAAATCACGGATAGTGGCTTATAGGTTTCACACCACTAATGCTGCTCCATAGTTCCCTGTACAAAATGGGCGAGATGAAAAACGTCATTTTCTCCTCACTGGAACATCGCAGACCTTAAGCTAACATTCTGCTTGAAGATGCATAATATTCCTACCTCCAATCAAGCATGAAATTAGGGTAGTTATCACCACAATTTTCGAGCGACTGGACGCCAAGACTAGAATTTGCACGTTGGAATATGGAGGGTCACAGCACTCTTTCAGTCAGGTTTTCCCTGTGAAGGAATACGGTTAAAATTGGTTTGTCGGATCAAATAACAAATCAATGACAAACATTTTTGTGATATTCCTAACCAATTTTATACCTTATATTGATAGCAACCATGATTTGCAACCCAGATCTCGCCATTTCTCCCAGTTTTAAGGGTTTACTTAGGCGAGGGTACCCAAAAAAAACAACCCTCATTGCAGAGTGGGGCTGGACTTAACGGTTTATCACTATTTACTGGTGTGAATCCTTATACAAAAAAATATGGTATAGTACTGGAAGCACGATTTGTTGCATAGAAATCACACGGTGTTTTAAATTTCCAGATCTGGATTTTTTGTTAAACAGATACTATGATACTGTTATTATATAAAGGTAAGATCTGGGTATTGGGGGAATATGGGTTTTTGGTCGGGTACACACCCGAGTTAAAAAAAACGCGGGACCTGGGCAGGTCTCAAAGACTTGCAATATAGGGTAATCAAATTCAACCGTGTGTGTCTCTCAGTCTACATAGGGTATGCAAATTTGCATTTTGTTAGTGTCAGATAGGGTGATCAAATTAACAATTTACAATGATGATTTGGCTTTTTAAAATCATGCCAAAACAGAACAAACCAGTAACAAATAGCTCAAAAGGACTTGAAAATCCCAGGTTCAAACCCAATGGTATTAATCGCCTGGCGCAGCGTCTCGGATAAGAGTGTCCATTTTAAACAGGTCTGGTCTTGGATTAGGTTTCCATATGAACCTACAGTCTCAGTTAAAGAATTACTTCTTTACAACATTATGGTCTCACATAGGGTCACCGTTGGAACCCCTTGAATATGGGTGGTTACCCAGGCTTATGCAGAGTCCACCAACCCCGGGGTACCAATCAAAAAGAGGCTTCACTTTCTTGGAAAGAAAAAATTCTCAATTGAAGAATTTCTGATTAAGTGAAGACAACTAAAAGTGAGTACGATGGAATGGTGATTGAACAAAAAAACAATCATACTTTGGTTGTAAAATGCTGGTTCCATGTGTTGCGCAAAATTGCTGTGTATGGGCAAGCTAATGCTGCCAATAATTGAAAAACAAATTTTATAAAATCTAGCTAGCATATGGAATATGCCAGCTTATAATGAATCTAATGGAGCAGCAAATTTATGACACAACCAGTAACATTTTATTGAAAAAGGTGTAAACTTGCATCAAAGTGCTATAATAAAAATGTCGTCACAATTCACATTTTATCAAATTTTGCAGGAAAGTCAATAAAAAGATGTCACTTGCAATAGTGTAGAACCCAATCCCACACTGCTTCTGAATCGGCTGATCTCCGATTATGTTGAGGTTTGATCGGCCAATTCCGATTCACGATAGTGATTATATGGAGACTTGGTGATGTCAGTAACTTGAGATTTATAGTGGTATAAGCTGCTACACTGTAAATTCCTCTCTGAAATTTGATGTACTTTCTTTATTACTTAAGCTATAATGATCAAATTACAATCTACTTGAAATGCGGCCAGTTTAAACGGAAAAGTGCGGAAAAACTATATTTTCTGAGCTCCATGATACCCCTCCCTATCACATTATCTCTGCAGTCAGCCGCCGACAGCGCTTAACCCAACCGGGCAGCCATATTTGATTAGGTAATTTCCGGGTTTGCGCAATGTATGATGGTTGGAAAGTTTGTGATTTTCTAGAAATATTCTAAAATATTTCACCAAATTGGATAAAAGTAACATTGAAACATCACATACCCCTTTATAAATTACGATAAAAACTATGATATGTTGTTATAACTTGTGTTGAAAAGTTTTGTCTCAAAATTTATTCAACAAACTTGCATTAAATTTTTAATAAAATAAAAAAGAAAACCTCAGCCAATCAGGAACGTTGTTTCATCTCATCAAGAATTTACGGGAAATTCCCTGGTATTGTTGACATGTGAATTCATGTCAACTTAAACATTGCGAATACAAAACACACATGACGCTTCATATTTGTAGTTACCAATTGTGAATGTTTGTCTAATGATTCTGGTTGCTTCTAATGCTAGATTGAGTAAATTCAATCGAAAACATATAGCAGGGATGTAAGAGGGTCGAGGGCCTGAAGAGAAAGGCCTGAACAGCCTGAAAAAGTGCATGAATTTGGGCTAAAAGCATCCAAAACGGACTGAAAATAAATAAAACTGCGGAAATTTTGAGTAATGGAAGGCCTGAATTTAGGCTGTTGCCTGAAAACTTACATCCCTGATATAGGCCTAAGGTCTTCATTGGCGTTTTTTCTAGGCTTTGTAGTAACTGGTTGGGATCAGTTCATGAGATCGGTAGGGAGGGAATTTTTGCCGATTCCGATCCAGATCCGATAAGTTTAAAATCGGCCCGGTTCAGAACCTTCCGATGTGATCGGTTCTACACTACTTGCAAGATATGATCTTAAACAAATCCACCCTGTGAGTGGTAAGTTAGAAAGGACATGCAAAATATTCAAGATAGTTTCTCACTTTGCAAGTTGTTCACAGCTGTTTGACCCCATGTGAATTTCCGCTCTTATTTTAAGAACAATTTTGAGCAGTGCAGACAAGTTTGACAATATAAGGAAATTTTAGAGTTATTCCCCTGTAAAAAATCAGAAAAAAGAAAACATTGCAAGGATGTTGCCATAAGCTTACATAAATCATGATTGTATGTACTGCTTTCTATTGCCTAAATCTCTGTAAAGTTTTTTTAAAGAGTCCTTTTTGTCACCAAGAAATTTGTAAAACTTGCTCAGGTTACCGCTTGTGGGGCGACTAATCCAAATCATTTGTTAAAATGTGTGTTTTGTAAAGTAAACTTTCAAACAGCTGTTTATCTTGTAGAAACATTGATCTTCTGTGTTAAGAACTTAAAGATTTTCATTACTTGAAGTTGTCTGTCATTGCAACATTTATAGGCAACTCCAAGTACAATGATTTTTCACATTGTAGAGAAATCGTCATCTCAAGCAACTTATGCAGCAAAATCATAACTTTGAGAGTTTGACATCTCAGCATTATACAACAAGATGTCCACTTGCAAAGTTGTTGACAGATATGATCTTGAACAAGTACAGGAAATTCATAGATGTTCTTGCAATGTGTTCCATGATTGCCTTGCATGATCATGTAGTACACATTTGCTCCAAAGTCGATCATGGTAGTCAATCAAGTAATACCATTGAATTGGCAAGAGGGAATGAGATGAAGATAAAAGCATTTGAAAAAGGTTTCTTCATGAAAATAACATCGGTTTCATTTTCCAATTTGAAAATGAGACTTCCTGAATGGGTTTCTTTTGAAATTTGCTGAAATTTAAAGTTAAGCAACAGTTGAGTATAAAACAAAGACCTAAGACTTCTAAAACAAAGACCTGCAAGGTTAAGATTAGGTCTACTTTATAGGGCTTTGTTTTAGAGGTCTTTGGTCTGTTTGATACACTCCTGTAGAATAAGTTATTTTAATTAGAATCTCATAACTATTGGATTCCATGATCTTAACTCTCCTTTTCACACCCATAGCTAGAAAACACAGAACAAGCAAAGTCAAAATAAAAATCCTTTATTTCTCCATTTCATACAAACCTTAACACACAGTTACTCTTCCATTTTATTTTTGATAAAATATTTTAATTCCATTCAAATCCACTGTACTTTTTACCTTGCCAATATACTTTGGCAACAGCATGATGTTCCTTTCATAATTATAGCACCTTTGATACTGCTGGAAAAAGCTTATCGAAATTCCAGTTTATTTTCATAGTACGTTTGTTTGTGTTGAGTAAAATGTTTGAATCGCATTGTCCCAAAGGTCACTGTTTAATTTGTCCAGCTTACCAACAAATATGACAAAATTGTGAATTTTCTACAGAGGAGATCGAAAATGTGCAAGATTATACACACACATCATTCGGGGGTTTGGATTTGTGATATCAATTAATATCAAATCAATAACTCCTATCTCTTTGAGCTTAGCATTGTTGATTTGTTATTAAAGCCACTATCAGTCATTTTTTTTTTCAAATTCAAAATGTCCATTTGGTCTCTAAATTGCTAGTTTGGGTCATATCAACACCTTTTATCGCATTTCTTTGTGAAAAACAAACACTTGAACATTAAAACGGTCTTTAAGGTACCATTTACGACTATTTTTGGCCTTAAAAAGTCGGACTTTCATTAGTAACAGTGTTTAAAAATCGTAATTTCTTGAAAAATGCAGCATGTTAAGCTTAGCCACCTACAGGGGGTCTTTATTACAATAATTTCCAATACAACAGTGCAAAAAAAAATGGACTTTAATAAAAAAATAGGGGTGTGATTTGCTAACATTTTGAAGAAATCGCTTATAGTGGCTTTAATCCATGTTGACATGGAAATAAACGTGCCATGCCTTGTGCCATGTTCACAGAAGTGCCTTCGCAATACGCTTCTGTTCAACGCACTGTTCGGCACATTTTGGAACTTTGAGTACACGCAAGGACACCAAGTGCAACCTTTAAAGCAAAAAACATGCCAAAACTACCTCTTTGTTGGATTATATGATTTGAAGTGTCAACATTCTGAAAATAACATGAAATTTAAAATTTTCAGTTTCATTGTTGAAAGGGGTTCAAACATGTTACAGAGTGGTTCATTCCAAATCAACAACTCTGCATCCGATGCGTCCGCATATTTTTATCACGCTCAGGCGGCTGATAAAAATATGAAAATGCATGGATGCATCGTTATTAATTTGTGATAAACCACTCTAACATATTTGAACCCCTAATTCTTCTAGGTAGGTTGGAGGATAAAACTCTGGATCATAAGATGCACCTCAGGACTTACGCAGACCTATCCACTAATTGGCATTATACTGCTACTTACGGGGGGACATGGCATCATTTTCATACATGATTATTGCAATCACAGCACATAGCTTCTTTGAATGTTGCCCCACCCCCATTTATCTCAAAAATAGAAAGTTATATGAACATACTATAGTCGCCGTAATAATTGTTTGAACTAAGCGTACGCAGTACCAGCTTGTGCGACCTGTACACGGGCGTATCGCGTGTCTATTTCAATCGTTGTGTTTACGCGCTGTTACAGCAGTGCGACCTTTACGCACACATGCAGCAAATTGTTCGAATCAGTTCAAACAATTATTACTCAGAGTATAGTAGTTTGTTTCTTAAACAATTACGATCTGTGATCCTATGAGAGCGTTTACCAAAATTATATTCCGTATTGCCATGGTTCGCTCACCATTTTCGCAGCTGGTGGCATACAAAAATCAACTCAAAAACTAAAGGGTTTTATACAAAAGCTTTCTTCTCCTTTCATGAAAATAACATCGGTTTTTCCTTTTCCAATTGAAAATGAGACTTCCTGAATGGGTTTCTTTTCTTTTGAATTTTGCTGAAATTTAAAGTTAAGCAACAGTTGAGTATAAAACAAGACCTAAGACTTCTAAAACAAAGACCCCTCTGCCGGTTAAGATAGGTACTCCTTTATAGGTCGCTTTGGGTTTTAGAGTCTTTGGTCTGTTTGATACACTCGACAATTCTGTATAATAAGTTTATTTTAATGTAGAATCTCATATATTGATTCCATGATCTTTAACACTCCTCCTTTTCAACAAACCCATAGCTAGAAAACACAGAACAAGCAAAGTCAAAATAAAAAAAAATCCTTTATTTCTCATTCAGTTCATACAACCTTAACACACAATTACTCTTCCATTGTATTTTTGATAATATTTTAATTCCTTTCAAATCCACTGTACTTTTTTCCTTGCCAATATACTTTGGCAACAGCATAATGTTCCTTTCATAATTATAGCATCGCACCTTTGACCCTGCTGGAAAGCTTTTTCCCTCCGAAATTCCAGTTATTTTCATAGACGTTTGTTATGGATGTTATGAGTAAAATTGTTTGATCGCATTGTCCCAAAGGTCACTGTTTAATTTGTCCAGCTTACCACAAATAATGAAACAAATTTGAATTTTCTACGCGAGGAGTCGCAATATGCAAGATTATACCCGCACATCATTCGGGGTTTGGATTTTGTGATATCAATTAAGATCAAATCAATAACTCCTACTCTTTGAGCTTAGCATTGTTGATTTGTTATTAAGCCCTATCATTCCATTTTTTTTTTCAAATTCAAAATGTCCATTTTGGTCTCTAAATTGCCTAGGTTTGGGTCATATCAACACCTTTTATTATTATCGGCAGTTCTTTGTGAAAAACAACACTTGAACATTAAAACGGTCTTTAAGGTACCATTTACGACAAATTTTGGCCTATAAAAACAAGTCGGACTTTCGATTCGTACAGTGTTTAAAAAATCGAATTTCTAGAAGTTTTAAGCCACCTACAAGGGGTCTTTATTACAATAATTTCCAATACAAACCGTGCAAAAAAAAAATGGACTGTAATAAAAAATAGGAGGGGGTGTGATTTGCTAACATCTTGAATGAAATCGCGTATCTTGGCTTTAATTCCATGTTGACATGGATAAACGTGTCCATGCCTTTGTGTGCCATTTTCACAGAAGTGCCTTCGCAATACGCTTCTGTTCCAGTTCAACGCACTGTTCGGCACATTTGTAACTTTGGTACGCGCAAGGACACCAAGTGCAACACCTTAAGCAAAAAACATGCCAAAACTACCCCCTCTTTGTTGGATTTCATATGATTTGAAGTGTCAACATTCTGTAGAATTAACATGAAATTTAAAATTTTCAGTTTCATATGTTGAAAGGTTCAAACATGTTACAGAGTGTTCATTCCCAAATCAACAACTCTGCATCCGATGCGAGTCCCGCATATTTTTTATCAACGCTCAGGCGGCTGATAAAAATATGAAAAATTCTGGATGCAAATCGTTATTAATTAATGATAAACCCTCCTAACATATTTGAACCCCTAATTCTTCTAGGTAGGTTGGGGGATAAACTAAACTCTGGATCATAATATGCACCCTCAGGACTTACGCAGATCCTATCCACTAATTGGCATTATAATTGTGAACGCTTACTTACGGGGGATCTTGCATCATTTCATACATGATTATTGCAACACAGCACATAGATTTTCTTTGAATGTTTGCCCCACCCCCCTTTATCGTGTGCACAGATCGATAGAAAGTTATATGAACATACTAGTAGTATTGTTTCTTAAACAATTACTAAGGCCCAGGATCTGTGATCCTATTAGAGCGTTTACCAAAAATGATATTTTCCGTGTTGCATGGTCTCACCATTTCCAGCTGGTGGCATACAAAAATCAACTCAAAACAAAGGGTTTTATACAAAATCTCTCATAGGATCATATTATGTACACTAAACTAGTTGTGTGCCAAATTGAAGTCAATAGAAAGTCAAAGTGGGGGGGTGGGGGGGTCTAGGAAGCGTTTAAAATTTGTTAATCAATTATTAATTATGCAATTTGTTTTTTAATAATTCTCAAATTGATCAATTCCTATTAATATACTATTTTTTTTTAATCCTTAAATGGTCACTTTTTCCCACCCCCAAAATGAAACTTAGTTTTTTAATGCTCTTAACTTATTCCTGTTAAAACAATAAACAACAAAGTAAATGTTTGCTCTGCTTGCTCTTAAAAGCTCCGATCAACATAACATTTGAAACGAAAGTTACGATTTGTTTCACCAAATAAAAAAATATGCTTCCTGACAGGTTGTGAGAATTCAGAAATTTAGAAAACTAGCAATTGATCTCTCAAAACACTGACACATGTCCCGCCTTAATGATTTCAAAATTTTCACAACAAGGCCCCTGGCATAAGTCACAAGGTGAGTAAAAAAAACCTTGGACCCTGATTTTGTCCGCCATTTTGAAATTTTCAAGTAACATATATCTAACATAGGGTATCATTTGAAAGCCTTAGTTCTTCATTATCTGTTAATTTGCTGCAACGATCATTCACTCGGTATAGACCGATTTACAGTCGTTTGAATCCTGCAGCAAGTTCTGTTTTCTCTTTCTGTCACTGTCCACGGAATCCACTTTGCCTTAGTCGGGGTAGTAGACGGGGAAATACTTCGTGCGTTAGATAACTAGGGGTTTTAGATGAAATATCAGGAAAAGTATAGTGGGTGTGGGGGGGAAAGGCTCCTTTCATTCAAATGAGAATCCTGGAGTAGGGTGAAAACCGGACTACTTGTTCAAAGACTGTATCTCGCCTATACTTAACCGATTGAAATTATCTTGGCAGCAAATTAAAGATAATGAAATCACATACGTTATATATAATAATCCATTAAAACACAAAAATGGCGGACACAATCGGGGGGGTTGTTTTTTTTTTTACTCACCCTGTATTTGCCAACAGCTCGGTGCAATCTCCCCCATTTTTAAAGGTAGTTTACCTGATCGACAACCTTGTTCCCCCACTTACAAATTGGAGATGTGGGTATTAAAGTTGCATATTTCTCTCATTACCTTACCCCCAGTGGAAATTTAAGGCCAGGGAAATTTTTTCAAATGTGGTTGACCACTTTAACAAGGCGACTCGTATTTACGCGATGCGTAAAATATGTCCCCGCCGATGTTGCGAGCACTAAACATGGCGATAAATGCAACGTTCCCCCCTAACCACCCCCCCCTTCCCATCCCCGCAACACTCCACCCCCGCCCCAACACCCCGCAAAAACCCCACACCCTCCCAACCCACACCCCCCACACTCCCCACACCCCACCACGCCTCACCCCCCACACCCGTACCCCCCCCTCATACCCCCCCCACCGCCCTTCCACCCGCCATCCCCTCCTTAACACCCCCCCACCCCAACCCTACTCCAATACCCTGTAACACGGCTCCCCTTTCCCCCAACCACCCCGCAACACCGTCATCCCTCCGCAACACCCCACACCCCTCCCAACACCCCACCCTACCAACCCCTCCCTCCCAACACCCCGCACTAATACCCCCCACACCGCCTCCCCAACACCCTGCCACAGCCCCACCCCCGTCCCCACCACCCCCCTGTCCCTCTCCAACACCCCCCCCCTCGCCCCCCCCCCCGTCCCAACCCCCCTCCCCAATCACCTCCTCCCCGCTGCCCTGCCCCCTGCGCATAGTAGTCTCAGGTAATCGAAGGAATTTTTCCTATCCGATGTACCGTTTCCAGAGATACAGCAATTACGCATTTTAATTAGCTCCATTTGCATACCGAAGCCGCAAATATCACCATACTTTCAATTGCAAAAACGATGCATACCATGATGGATATCATGTAGCGAATGAATGGTTGGTGTGTTCGAGTAACCTGGTTTTTAGGCGATACCGTTGTTATTATGCATATTAATTAGCCATTTGAATACCTAACCAACCCCGCATGTTATCCACACCACCCAAAAATTCAAATTGCAAAAACGATGCATGCCATGATGGACTTTCATGTAGCGAAGGCATTTTGGTGTGTCCGATATACTGTTTCAAATATCCAAGCACATAGGTTTAACATTTTTATCACGGACATTCCAGGTTAACATTTTTTATCACAGACATTTCTCCGGTAACACTTTTTCTCACGGACACACGGACGGAGCCCATTTTTAATTAGTCCCAGTCCCCCCCCCCGTCCCGAACGTTGTTCGGCTGTGAAATTAACACACACTATCAGAATATGGCCCAATAATCCCCTATTGCCTCAAGTTTAGTGAACATTATTATGCTTAAAAATCCAAGTGGGTGGGAAAATATTATATCAAAACAGATGAATAAAAATTGGAATTATTTTTGCCGCAATTTTTATTGGTCTCTCTATGATTTTTTCAACATTGTATGTCCCGCCCAATATGTTTTGCAACCTCATAACTCAACCAATACAAATATTGGCTCAATCATCCAGTTTTTTACCACATTTTTGCTTGTCCTAACTATTCTGAGGTGCTGGACTGATATACATTCATTTTCCTTACAGTATAGTATTTGTGATTCACTGATTACATATTATTTGCCTTCTGATAAACCAATCAAAATATGCTTAATTTTTTCTGATAGATAGGCAGGTAGGGCCCATGGGTTCAATCTTCACATTTTAATTAATTAAACACTGCCTGACTTGTGGTCACTTCTGACCCGAATACACTTCAATGTGGTTTCATTGTTTTAGAGCAGTTCCACTGAACTATTTTCGCAAAATATCAGACTTAGCAATTTTGAACATATCAATTTTGCACCGTCAGATGCCTAGAATTTTCTAGCAGCCAGAGTGTCTCGCCAGGAGGCCGTATATCAATGAAACTGCAACCAACCCGATATCAGCTCGTTTGCACACACTTTGTGTTTGCCGGCGGGAGTCATGGATTGCTTTTCTTCTCCTCCCTAAACTCCCGTGTGGTGAAACCCATGAATGTGCCTAGCACGAGTCCAGATAGTGTTAGCTATGACAGTTAAAACTGTTACAAAGTCATTAAACTTAGTATTACAGATTCTTACGGAATTTTGAAATATTGGCACAGCAATTTTACTGGAAGTGGTTAAAAATTTTAAAAAAAGAAAAAACCTAAAAAATTATATTTCATTAAAGATGCCACGAGAGATTTTGAGGCACCCAATATTGTTCATAAGAGTAATTTATATAGATTAGACACTTAGTAGATTTCTTACTTGTTTTGGCTACAGAAATGTCTTAAAGGGAGAAAAAGTCAATTTCAATTTGCTTAATTTTTTAAAATTAAAATTAATCATAGAGTTTTTTTTTACTTTTTTTATTTTGCTTTTTTCGTTTTATTTATATAAAAAATCATTTCTCAGCTTAATACTTTACAGATGGGGATATTTTTTATGGAAAGGCTTAGGGCAAAAAACCTACTTTCACTTTTTTAGGGAACCTGATATGTGACATCTCTCGTTGCACTGTTAAAGGTTTTTTCTGTGTGTGCTCCGATCGTCTTCAGCACACCCTGATTTACTGGAAGTAGTATCAATCAGATAGCCTATAAAGGCCGTATTTTTCTCAATGTTGTCCTGAAATTTGACCCTCCAATCCATTTTCAATCCAAGATATAAACCAAAAACTGTCATTTTTACTGTTAACTTCAATATCAGCAGTATTGAATAGGGCTTTGCAATATTCACTCTGCTTCTATGATCCAACTGCAATTTTGTTTTCACAGTACTTGATAGGCCGTAGTGCCAGGCTCTCATATTATGTAGAGAAACAATAGCCATAAATTGGAATCACGCACCTTCAAAGCGTACATATTGGAAATGTTAATCTAAAAAATACAATCACAGTTCCTGGACCGCGAGTTCGTTTCCAAGGTCGCCAACATGTCCCCCCACCCCTCCCCCTCCTTTCCACCAGCTTACATCATCGTAGCCCTTACAGAACTTGTACGGCATGCAATTTAATTAGGGTGTAACATTTTGACCACCCACATATACACAGACTAGGACCAAAAGTAATCCTTATGTGCCTTCTGCACTTGCAGACGATACAAAAATGCAAAAAATTGTGCCGTTATTAACTGTGTAATCGAAATGTGATCACCCCTCTGAAATACCCTTCTTGGTACAATCTGATATTGGCTAATTACAGGACCCACATGAGATGGCCCTCTAATTACCCAATCAACATATGGCTGCTTCACCTGTGTGTAAACCCTACTGCAATTCAATAATCATCTTGATTTGGCTTGTCCATAGTTACCTCCAAGTAACAAATCAAAATAGCGCTTGGATGCTGTTAAATGGGCAAATGGAGCTCTTTGGGTTAGACCCTGTAAATCAAGTCTCACGTCTTGTAAGTTAAAAATGCCACCTTTTGGCCATATCTCTAATAACTGACTTACGCCAATTTCAGTTACCTAATGTCTTACCTCTATATTAGATACAGAGGTATTGCCAACTCTTCTATTCCCTGGCTTAAAATGTATGCCGCATTTGTTTCCCTTTGGTTAGTTGTCTGTTACTGCTCTCATTCTTGTGCGAGTTTGGTCAATATCTATACCTAAAAAAAAAAAAAAAACAAAAAACACACGACACCCTGCCCTGATGGACTCATACTCTTTTCAACAAAACTGATTAATGACTTCATACTCCACCAGAAGGACCACTGGTCCAACACGAACAACTACTGGACACCATCAATATTTATCTAGGGTCTAGGTTTGCCGCTGGCACTGCTACTCCATTGCGATACTAGACCAAAAGAATCCTCAAACAGCCAACAAATCGAGGAACAGGCTAATTACGACGTCACACCCCCGGGGGGTTCTCAAATGTTGTTGGGTACCCTGCGCGTTCCAGGGGTTCTAAAGTGACCCTACGTGACCAATTTTCCAGTGAAATATACCCCAACGTGACCAGTATTCCAGTTAAATTATACCCCTAACGAGACCAGTATTCCATTTAAATTATACCTCTAACGGGACCACATTTTGTGGTAAAATTATACCCCTAGCGGGACCTGCTTTCAATATTGTGAATAAACAAGCGGTTCTCGACCACAAGTGTCGCCTGGTTGCGCGATACTTGCTTTATGATGAAGTTGGCAAAGGATATAAAAAAAACCAATGCACTTGGAGAACGTGTTACACAAAAATTTTGATTTGAATCGGTCAGAGTGTTTAGCCAGGCGAGCAATTATAAAAAAGTACCGAATGTCTGAAAAATACATCGCGGCCCTTGGACCGCTAATGTTGTCTGCCATTGTCGTTTTTTACGGGGGTCAGGTGACATGAGGTCACCAAAGTGACTGAGATCACCAAGACACAGGTCACAAAGGTCACATGGATCACAAAGGTCACCTGGGTCCCTGGATGTCACATGGGTCTCCAAGTCCAGTCATAGGGTCCCAGGTTGCATGGGTCACAAAGGTCACATGGGTCACAAATGTCACTGGGGGTCACCAAGGTCACATGGTAGTCACCAAGGTCACCCAGGTCACTGAGGTCGCATATGGTCACAAAGATCTCAAGGGTCACAAAGGGTCTCAAAGGTCACAAGGTCACCAACGTCACATTAGGTCACCCAGTTCACATGAGGTTACCATGGGCACCCCACCCCCGGCCCAACCCATCCACCCGGCCACTCTTCCCCCCGATCCCCCCACTCTGCCACCCACCCCTCCCCGGTCGCATCCCACCCGATTCTGCTCCTGGACACCGATTGTGTGAATGGGCCAAGGTGACGTGAGTCAGCAAGGTCCCCAAGTCGCATGGGTCACCAAGGTCACACAAATCACAAGGTCACAAGAAGTCACCAAGGTCATAAGAGAGTCACGCCGCACCCCCCCCCCTTCCCCTCGCCGACGCACCCACCCTTCCCCAACCCACCCTCACCCCGATGCCACACCCGACCTTCCCGACGCACCCCGACCCCTCCCGACGCAACCCACACCCTCCCCGACGCCCCCCACACCCTCCTCCTACTCACCCCACCTCGCGCCACTAACACCCCACCCTGCCCCCTCCCCAATACCACACCCTTCCCCCTCCCCAACACCCTACACCCTGTCCCTCCATATGAATTCACACACAAGATTGATGTATAGTTTTTTCATGTACCAAAGCATGTGCATATCCATGTACCATTTAGCGATATGCCCGCAATTATGCCTAATTTAAAATTATCTCATTTGCAACCATTCGCATGTATCAGGACCTTTCAAATGGCAAAGAAGATCAGCACCATAATTGGTTTTCGTGTCAGTGGAGGAATTTTGCCATATCCTATGTACCGTTTCAAAAATAAGCATTACGCTGATTTTTGCATATCATAGCTCATTTGCATATGTATTCATCCGAATATTCCCAACACCTATCAGTTGGAACCTTATAACTGCTTCCTTCCACCATGTTACATCATTATATCGCCTTTCTGAACTCCAGATAACTTGCACACAAACCTTTCGGGGAAAGGGTTGTCATTTTGACGGCCAAAATAAGCTAATTAATATTCATGATATGCAAATAATGCAGCCAAAAGCTACACAAATATTTGGACCTCACTTTATCACCCTACCACGTGTGAAGGTAAATCGGGATTAGCGTTTAGTCAGCAGAGCATTCAAAAAAGGTTAACCGAAATGGCTGAAAATATCAAATAGCTAATTAAAATTCATGCAATATGCAAATATGCAGCCAAGTACACATAAGATTGCGGCACCTCACTCTATCATCCTATCAAATTTGAATTAATAGGGGATGCGTTTAGCCTGCAGAGCATTTTAAAAAAGGTTAACCGAGTCATACGGACGGACGGACGAACGGACGGACACGGACGGACATACGGACAGACACACAGACTATTGGACAGTATGTGCCTCCATTAACGATTCGTTCAGGCGCCACAAAAATAAACCTGTTTAAAAACCAATATAGAGAAAAATAACACTTGTTACTATTGTAAGAAAATTTCACACTGCAGGGTTATTTTACTTTACTGAAGTAAAGGTTATTTCCATGTTTTCTCAATGAGACAATCACAATCTTACCTGAATTTACCCCTAGCGACTAGAACTTGATTATTGTGAATTTGATACCACTAACGGTCGTCCCGCATTTGGGGCATCTAGTCCCTCTTTTTTTGAACGATCTGGGTACCACCCGACCCAAAAACCCAGATCCCCCCCCCCCCCCCGGGTCACACAACACCCTGCAATACTGCATTCGTGTGCTCTAGTCCCAAACCAATTACTGCACGAGGTGTTTGTGGATGTACATCAAGTCAACCCACACAAAAACATGCACGCTAATGCTGTGACACGATGTTCCGATAGCTCATGTGAAGTGAATGAGAAATACATAATATCGGAACTATACTTGTCTCATCTTAATTGAATGTGACGTCATTATGCGTCCTTGCATTCCCACTAGCGTATCGATCGTGCCGCCTTCGCGTGCGTATCATGCACTGATTCCAAGCATAGCGCGCGAGATTCATGGGTTCGCAACATAAAAGTCGCATTGACGTTCACCTTCAACTTAAGATGACACACTATAAGCAAAATGGTATAATTGTAACATGTCATGGGTGGGAAATGTTTTTAAGAAGTGTGGTTTTTCCTTTTGCATAATTAACCGTCAAGAGCTTTTAAACGATGTCAGAACTAAACCACTGACATTTTTGCTAATTGACATTGAACTATTGCAACACAAATTGCACTACATGTCTACAAAATTATTATGAGCAAAATGAGAATGAAATGTAATTTGAGAATTTGGCCCAGGTCCAAGCTTTCTGTGCTTTGGTATATCGCTATACAGGTGACCACCAAGGTTAATTATTTAGCAGTGGCGTGGCTTTTCAATATGATCTAACTATGTTATAAAGAAGTTCGTTTGTGCCAGACTCATTTGTTGAACCCATGTAACCTTTTGACCCCATTCACAAACCACAAAGGCAGATGACAAATGCATTCCAAGAAATACTTATATTTTTTTGTATGTCTATAATCAAGAGTAGATAGTATGTACATATTTCAACACCCACCAACGTGGAAAAAAATCTTTGGTATGTAAATGAACAAAACCTAATTTCTAGTGTTCACCAAGCAATGAAGTGTTCACTGTGAAAGAACTGGACAGAACGGTTGCAGCTTGGCTACGTCTAGGTGATCCTAGGGTCGGACATCAGAATGGACATCGGGATTCTGCTACTGCGACGTTTCATCTATGAGAGATTGCACAAGGTCATCTGTTGTTGGCCTCTTCCCAAGCATATCTGTGTTGCACAAGCAAACAGTGTGAAAATTGTTTAAGTTGAATTGGTTTATGCCACTGGAAATCTGCATCACCCATAAGGAAGATTTAGGCAAAGTCTATCACAGGGGGTATGGACTTGAAATGAATGTAGCCCATTCAGTAATATATATTTCAAGCCTTACTCTGAGAATTACGACTGATTAAAGACACTATCGGTGATTATCCAAGAGAGTCAAAATAATTGAAACTTGCAAGGAATAGCTTAAAAGTGAAGGATAAGTCTGTAGAATTCTCATAAGTTACATTTTCCAACTGAAAAATCATAGAAAAGGAAGAAAACGGCAATGTTCAAAGATACGAATCCCATTCAATTGCGTGTTGTATTCAGTGTCTGGACGGACAGTAATGACTGAAATTTCCCATTTTGTCCTTATTAGGCTGCTTCTGGTCCTATCATTTGCAGGGTTTGTTAGAACACCTGTACCTGTTACAAACATGTAAAAATCTGTTTTTTGATGATTTTTTCGATTTTCTGATTTAGCAAATCGCTGATAGTGCCTTTTTAAGTCTTCCACAACTGGATAACTTAATTTGAAATGCCCACCTCACCCAACCCCACCTCACCTCGCCCAACCTCACCTTACCCCAACCCCACCTCACCCAACCCAACCAACCCTACCCCCACATAGTAAGAATTTCAAATGAAATGACCGTTTTTACTGATGGACAGTGATGAGGTTAATACAAATCTAAATTCTACCGAATTGTGTGGAAATGTGTAAAAGGTACATTCACACTTAGGATGCTGCCAAAAAGATTCACTCGTAGAAATTACTGCCTGACACACACACGTACGACTTGATCAAGCTATATAAGTAGTTTGATGCTGATATTGATCAGGAGGGTGAACATTATATTCCTTTGCAATGCATTGTTCTGAGCAACACTATGAAAACTAACAATCTCTGGATACACAAAAGTCCTATGGAGATGGGATCTCCAGCAAAAATAAGGCCCAGAAAATAACACGAACTGATACAGAAAACTGAATTTTGATTTTGCTCAAATGTGGGTAAGAGTTCCAATGTAATGACAATTTATGCTTACTTGCTACTAAGCCACCCGGTTCCTTGCCTCCACCATGAGCCAGCATCTCACGCCTATACCTCTCGCCTGTACTGCGACTGAATGGGTCGGCAGCAAACACCTGATGCCATATCCGGGCAGCCACCGCTCTTGAGTAGAGGTAGGAATAGTACTTGGCACCGTAGCCTATCAGATGACCAAATCGGAGTTGCCATGCCTACAAAGGAATTAGGACAGTAACATTACCGATTTCTGATTTAGAGAAATGGCAAAGCTATAGTTGGATGATTTATTTCTCGGACAGTTCACATGCACACCCCGTGCAAGCACCGTCAGCTATGCAGTGGTTTGCCGCATGCTTTGACCAATTACACATCGTGTTGCTATGTGCATTATCCCTTCCAGTTAATGCACCTTACGCTGGCGTATGTTCGATTCTGTCTGAGAATTAAATCCATGGACTATAGCTTAATCTGCCAAGAGCTTGTACATGTGTATTCACAAAAGCACTAGAGTCAAGAGATCTTATCTGCTTATGTACAGAAATTACAAAATCCTCAACTTTTTGCACTTTCCTTTTTGAGAAGGGCTTTTGAGTTTGAGGTGGGAGGTTTGAGGAGAGGACGTCCAAAGAAGACTTGGAAGA
>JAMKCH010020729.1:0-38584 GCA_023653785.1 Ophioderma brevispina | reverse complement strand
AGCGCCGCAGTGTGCTTGTTTAAATGCTTTATGTATTCAAATATAATGAAACTGACAAACTCGCGAATCTACTGTCTGAACGAAGCACATGCATGTATCCTTGAATTTTAACTTGAAAATGAATTATAATTCATACTGAAGTCATTGGCTTTAGGCCAATTAAAGTCAATGTTATGTTTCCCGTAACATTTTTTTGCAAATCATAATGAGGCAACTATTTAATTTTTCATTATTCATTATTAATAAATTTGAAAGAAACAGCCATTTCACCAACCTTTGGCATGCTCTAATAGCTAAATATTGTGTCAAACCACCACCCTACATTTAAAAATGATTTTGCAACTGTTCTTTGATTAAATTAAAATCTACAAGTACTAAAATTACATTCACAAGATGTGATCACAAGAAGAAACCTTGATATTTTCTTTAAAATACAAAATAATGAACTTTTTAGAGATTTCAGCATCTCAAACGTGGGCAGAAAATCATAACGCGGGCGGGTTATGGGAAACATAACATCGACTTTCATACGCCTTACGTAGGAGATTCGTAAGTATGCTGTCACGTGCATGAAGTGCAAAATGGTTAAGAAAATGTGAAATATGACATCGCATGAGAATTGGGGAGCGGAGCACTCCCAATTTCAGCATACACTTTAAAGGTGCATTTTGTGATTTCAGCACCTTCTGTTTTTCATTGATCACTAGATATCCTTGAGAAAACCTTATTCCCAAAATTTGAGCCGATCCTGATCTTGCGGTTTTGTGTTATGAGCAATTACTGGTTTCCCACGGTCCCCATAGGCTACTGTGCTGTAATTTCTGTCCGTTTACGGACAGAAAATACAAAATTGCGAATTTCTTATAGATGCGACCAAATTTGCACGTAAGATTGGGCACACGTGGATTACAAAGGCTAACGTTTCAGATGATATAAAAATCTCAACATCTTTTAGGTAAGTCGGGGGGGACGAGGCTGTGGATCACGAAATGCCCCTAAGCCAAACCGTCGCCAGGAAAAAACACCAAGAGAAAAAATGGGGTTGTGACAAGCAAACCTGCGTCACTAGTGACCCTGATAAATTCATCAGACTTGTACGGAATAAACTGCAGAATTATTCCGTACAAGTCTGATGAATTCATCGGTCGCCAATTGTCACAACCCGAAAAAATGCGACGGTGCGGCTTGCAGAACTAGCAGACCCCGATCAAACTTGAAAGCAAACGGCCAGTCTTAATTATTCTGTTAAAAAATAAGAATTCTATCATGCATGCATGAATTAAAGTTTAATTTGAATTTCACTGACCTGTGCTCGCAGTTATGTCTGATAGTGTGAAACTCAGCTGCATGATTTAGTTTAACTTCTGTAGGTGCTGTTCACAGTTCACATGGACATGTGTGTTGTTCTTTTGAATCCACTCCAGTTCAATCTTCATCATGATGAATTGATGATCATGCTCATCTGTAGAACTAATGGTAACTAGTGCAGCTGCTTGTTGTAATAGGCCTATATTTATACAAGTCATAATTGCACTATAATCAACCACAATGATAACAGCCCTACCAGTCACCAGTAACATACTGTTGACATACTGTTGAATTCTGCATACTAAGCATGCTAAGTACACTGAGTGAGACTGAGTAAGTTACTATTCATTTACCATCTTTTCCAGTCCTGAGGCAGACGTTTCAATGAATGATATAACCATCTTATAACAGTCTGACATTAGTCTTTGACTAGCATGACTAGTGCAATCGGAAAAGAGCTAAATACTATCCATTATTTTATTTTTGGTGAAGATTTCCCTTTTGAAAATCAGCGGTACGGCTCGGCCACGAATAATCACGACGGCGGCAACTCTTCCGGTAAAATAACAGTGTTTGATTGCGGGATTATGGCTTTCCAAACATGTCTGTTCTGGAAGTACAATTCGCATTTGGCACCAGATACTTAGCTCCTTATCTATGACTCGAGTCCTTGGTATAATGTTTGTAATGCATGGCTGTGGAGGTCGAATGACCATGGACATAAAATTTTAGGCTAAAGTAAATATAACTTAGCGTACTTAGTTAATTAGCTCGAAGAAGGCAGGGTCTGGTTTACAACCTGCAGTGGCATGCATTTAAAAGTGGTGGCACGACGATTAAGTATATAACGATTAATTGATAGAATGACCAGTGGGGGGAGGGGGGGGTGAGGTCTCAACACAAAATGACAATACGGGGAGTGCACAAGGACATCGGCCCCATTTTCAACCTTCTGATAATTTCAATGACCCTTTTTCATGCAAATTTGGTATAGCAAATGGGTCGGGTTTTTTTTCAAAAATTATTCTTCATGGCCCGATTTTTATAAAGATTTAATTTTGATTAGAATTGCTCTCAGGGGGTTATCAACACAAAATGACCTACGGGGTCGTTGCCCAGACATCGTCCCATTCAGCCTTCTGGTATATCCATTTTTCATGTGTCAATTAATTTTTGGGTTTTATAAAATGGTGTGCGTTTTCAACGGTTTCTCAAAGTGTTGGAAAATTAGTCAAATTTTCTCAATCAGAACCAGCATCTTTCTAAAAATTGTTGTGGGAAATTAGTAAATTTCGTCAAATCCGGAGCAAAAATTTGCTTAAAAATGGCCAACATTTGGGAATTAAATGGCAAATTGGGTTAAAATTGGGTCACCTAAATATCCATCGCGATTGATATAGTTTGGGTCCATTTTTTTTGGAATATTTGTGAAAATTTTTACCCAATGTCACCCAAAGGCCCCTCCCCCCCCTCATATTTAGTTGGAGAAAATTTTGAAAATTTTCCACCAAAAACCTCATTTTTTTGTAGAAATTTCGCAAAAATCTTACCCAACGACCCCATTTTTTCGAAAAATTTTGCAATTTATCACTCTGAAAGCCCCTATTTTGGGCAATTGGGTGTTAGACCCCTATTTTCTCCCCAGTCCTCTGGTCACCCAATGCCACCCAGGGTTTGCCGCACCCAGACCGCGCCCGCAACACCTTCACACCAAACTACGCCAATTTTAGGTCGAGTGCCCCCCCCCCCCAGGACACCAATTGTACACCACCAATTTTTGCTTAGAATCACGTTTTCAATTTCAGTCTGAAAATAGTCTTCAAACGACTATTTGTTTGAATTTTGCGCGAAGCGCACTTAAAAAGATTAATTTCACCGTATGAAAATATGGGTTAAGGCTGCTGCTTTCAAAGCTGGGCATTCCAGTTGAAAAGAATGTGCCAAAAAAAAGGCCTTTTGGGTGAAAGGCAGCCAAAATGCCCATTAATAAGGGTGATTTTTTGGTGGAAATTGCTAACTTTTAAAAGCGTTTGTCTTGGGGTGAAAATTTGGAGCTTGGGGCCTTCGCTGATAGACTCATAGAGAATGCCGGAGAGAATGTGCCAAAACGGGTTATTGGGTGAAGGCA
Organism: Ophioderma brevispina; assembly: GCA_023653785.1. NCBI lineage: Eukaryota > Metazoa > Echinodermata > Ophiuroidea > Amphilepidida > Ophiodermatidae > Ophioderma > Ophioderma brevispina. Next base: position 35,148 of record JAMKCH010020729.1, on the reverse strand, counting down.
GCCAGATTGCCCATAAATAAGGGTGATTGTTGCCAATTTTGGGTGAATGAGAAAAAAATGGAGAAAACTTGGGGAGAAAAATTATTATATTTACAATTATTAGAAGAATGATCAACCGGTTTGGTGGACCGCTGCCCATTCAATCAAATCAGCTAGCGGTGCCGCAACCAAATTTTTGCTATAATACACGTTCAATAATTTAAGTCTGAAAATAGTCTTTCAAATGACTCTGTGTTTTGAATTTTGCGCGAAGCGCACTAAAAAGATAATTTCAACGTATGAAAATATGGGTTTAAGGCTGTTGCTTTCAAAGCTTGGGGCATGCAGTGACAAAAGGAAAATGGCCAAAAAAGGGGTCTTGGGTGAAAGGCAGCCAACGGCCCATTAATAAGGGTGATTTTTTGTGGGAAAAATTTGCTAACTTTTAAAACGCGTGTCTTTGGGGTGAAAATTTGGAGCTTGAGGCATTCGATGATAGACTCATGAGAATTGCCGGAGAGAATGTGCCAAAACGGGTTATTGGGTGAAGGCAGCCAGATTGCCTAAATAAGGGTGATTGTTGCCAAATTTTGGGTGAGAGATGGAGAGAAACTTGGATGAAAAATATGATATTACAATGATTAGAAGACTGATCAACCGGGGTTTTAGTGGACAGACTCCCATCCTTCAAATCAGCTAGCGGTTGCCCGCGCGAAGCGCGGGCAAACGCTAGTAACGTTATGATTGAACATATCCAAATTGATGCAAAATCTTCTCTCCCCTAGAAAGCATGATCGTGATTAAAACTTGCATTATATTGAAAGACATTTTAAGTTGTTTTCGGCGAGATTAAAAGACCAAAATGCATCGATCCGTCGTCTCAGTCTAATAAGGCTTCTCTAGTAAGCCAAAAAAACACACTTGCAACTATCTCCAAATTTTCAAAGTAAGTCGCAGAATAGAATCTACTATTTTGATTACCAAAACAATAAAAAATATATACATCCTATAATTAAGAAGCAAATACAACTGCACGGAAACCAAAAAACTAAATTTCGCACTGTAATTCAACAATAAATTTACAGAACTTATAAATTACAAACAAAAACACATGATTAATTCTGCTGAAGTTGCAATTCCTTTTTAATTGAATAAAGGAATTTTTATTTTCATTTGTTAAAGGCACTATCAGTGATTGCTACATCCGACAAATCGAAAAATTCATAAAAATCAGATTTTTGCACTTCTGTAATGAGAATGGGATCGTCAACAGACCCTACAAGTAGGTAAGGCTGAATTATCCTCTAAGGAGGGAAAATCAGATATTTTAGGCATTACTGTCATTAATGGACACTTACTTCAAACACAAATGAAAACACCAGCAATTTATATCTTGTTGAACACTGCTTATTTCTTTTTTTCGACAATGTTTCAGTAGTGCAATAAAAAATAACTTTGATAATTCTAGAGGACATATTCCTTTCACTTTCAAGCTATTCCTGCCAAATTTCGAATATTTTGACTCTTTCGCGCGGAATGTTGATAGTGTCTTTACGAGTTATCTTTAAGAAGTATGTACAATGATGAACTTTATATAAATTTTCTTTAAATACTCATCAATGAATTTAACTCATTAACGACTGATTTCATCCCTTGCTACTCAACTTAGATTAATTTTTTCAACCCAACTATAATACTAGACTATGTTTTAACACTTCAACCCATGACAAATATTTAAAAAGCAACCTTCAGTAAGTAGGTTACAACCACAAGATTCTAAAGATACTATTAAACCATGCACGCTACCAAAATAAACCATTCAAATAACCCTTGCTCCATAGCACAAGGGGTTTTTTGAACTACTCCATAGACATTGCAATGTGCCTATCCTGTGCTCTACTAAAACACATGTCAGTAATTAGGATAAAAAGTGTAAAGAATTTTTAGGAGCACAAACCTTTATTTATAAAAAAACCCAGTCCTAGTGCTTTGATATATAAGAATACATGGGTGTATATTGGTTTAGGCCCATGCATGTTGGTCGGTAACCACCTGGGAGGTCGGGGGGCAAAGAGGCATTTATACCAGGGCTACCTCATAGCTAGGACATAACGAAAATGTATGATGGCCATTCTTAAGTGTTGAGCTTAAGGAATAGGGTCGCAAAAAGATATCCAGGGGTCAAAATTGAGTGGTCCAATGTTTTTTAATTGGCATGCCAAAATGTTGGTAATGATCACTGTATTAAAAAATTTATAGTTTTGGTGCTAATCTCTGATTACCCTTATTATTCATAAGCTTGAAAACGGTTTATTGTCGGTCAAAGGTTAAATTTTACAGGGGGTCAAATACTAAAATTTCGATTTCCGTGTACTTGTCTCATATTGTTTGTAAATGTTAACTCACAATTAAATAAGGAATATTTTGCCATTTAATGTGAAATTAAAAAGTTACGCACCTCATTAGTGCTACCTCTATACCCCTATAAGGGCTGTGTTAATGTTGGGTGTAACTTGGTAAAACTATACACTGTACATTGTCCAAACTATACCATTCTTTGATACTTGTGATTACATTACAAATAATATTGAAGCATTGTTTAAATTTGACCACAATAGAAGCTAAATTTAATGGTTTTCAGTTTATAACTCCATAAGGGCAGTCAGAGATAGTACAAACTATACATTTTTAAATTCCTTGTGATCATACAAACTTTTGGTATGCAATCAACAACACAACAACCTTGGACCACTTTTCAATTTTGGACCCCTGTATAATTTTTGCGACCCCTATCTGTCTTAAGCTACCCTTGAGAATGGCCATCATGCCTTTTTTCCTGTATGTTATGGATGGTATTTAGCCCTGGTATAAATGCCACTTTGCAAGTGGCAATCACAGCTTTTTCAGGGGGTCAGAGGGGGGGGGGCACATGCATTATTCAGGATCGCACTCTCGCCGGGGGACCCAATTTTTTTCACAGTCTGATCGAAATTCTGAAGATGGGGGTCTAAACAAGTTACTATAGCGTCCCCCCTGCGTAAAAAGACATTTTTATATCATTATACATTCTAAAAGGCCACAAGATTGCCTTATGCACCACTTATCCTCCCTGGTTACGCCACTGCTCTTTTGCGCCACACCCCCCGCAAGTTTGTACCAATACAGCTACATTGTGAGTGACAACGTACAATTCAGCATGCCTCCTGCCTACCAACACAATTCATCCAAAAACAAAGATCCCAACAAAAAGTGCCCCAAACCCAACATATTCAGAATGTTCAAATCAATTGCATAATTAACTTTAAAGAAATTTCATATTAACTTTTCATATCTGTGAGTTTGTTCACAAGATTGGACAGACATGGGAGACTAGTTCATGAAATATAGTGGCATTTTATACTTCTAGTTATAGGCTAAAAGTCTCCTTTCATTTTTTATCACATTTACGCCAACTTTGGCGAAATAACTACAATATCAAAATGTAATTACGTCCCTTCCGGCTCTCAACATTACGCTTAGGCTTAGTGCTTTTAGTGCATTTAAATACTTTTCATCTGTGTATAATAAAACTCACTACTTCCAAGTGACAGGAGGAGATTTTTTTTAGGATACTAATTTCTCTCAAATTTCACTGGATCGGTTTTAGACACCTACCGAGAACGTTTCGAAGGTTTATTGGACAAACAGGTGCAAAAGAAAACCGCAAATCTTGTTTTGAACTTGTTTGCCTGCTATCGTAATCGTTCCCCATAGAAAATCATGCTTTGACTTTCTGTCGTGCACGACAGAAACTACTAAATCATCATCTTGTAACATAAAGACGGCGTATTTGGCTTATTCACTTAAGGTGTGATCTGATACATTGATAAGCATTCAAATATTAAAAAAACCGGGGTTCGAGAAAAATTGAGGGCGCTTCTTCCTGGAAATCTCCTCATGTCTCTTTAATGAGACACAAAAATATTCCTCCTAATAACTCATTCTAAAAATCACTACGAAAACACAAACATTCTTCTGTAAAATCATGAAAATGTAGATACGACTTTGTTGCACACACACGACGATTTATCACATTCAGTGCAGTGAAAGTTTCCCATTAGTGTGTATTCTCATGTGCCTGTTAAATTTGATTTCTCTTAAAACATTTACCACATTCTATGCATTGAAATGGTTTGTCACCAGTGTGAATTCTCATATGCATGTCTAAATGTGATTCCTTTCCGAAACATTTACCACATTGTGTGCATTGAAATGGTTTGTCACCAGTGTGAATTCTCATATGCGTGTCTAAATGTGATTTCCTTCTGAAATATTTACCACATTCTGTGCACTGAAATGGTTTGTTACCAGTGTGAATTCTCACATGCCTGTTTAAATGCGATTTCCTTGTGAAACTTACCACATTTATTGCATTGAAATGGTTTGTTACCAGTGTGAATTCTCATATGTGTGGCTAAATGTGATTTCTGTGTGAAACATTTACCGCATCCAGTGCATTGAAATGGTTTATCACCAGTATGAATTCTCATATGTGTGGCTAAATGTGATTTCTGTGTGAAACATTTACCGCACACAGTGCATTGGAATATGATGTTTTCACCAGAAGTGACTCTGACATGTGTTTTTAAAATAGATTTCCATGCGAAACATTTTCCACATTCAGAGCATTGATATGGTTTTTCACCAGTGTGATTTCTCACATGTGCGGCTAAAGTTGATTTCCGTGTGAAACATTTACCGCATCCAGTGCATTGAAATGGTTTATCACCAGTGTGAATTTCCATATGCCTATCTAAAGTTGATTTCCATGTGAAACATTTACCGCATTCTGTGCATTGAAATGGTTTATCATCAGTGTGAATTCTCACATGTGCAGCTAAATTTGATTGTTCGGTGAACCGTTTTCCGCATTCAGTACACTGGAATGGTTTTTCACCCGTATGAATTTTCACATGCCTGTATAAATTTGATTTCCACGTGAAACACTTTCCACATTCAGTGCATTGAAATGGTTTGTCACCAGTGTGAATTCTCACATGCCTGTTTAAATGCGATTTCCTTGTGAAACTTACCACATTTATTGCATTGAAATGGTTTATCATCAGTGTGAATTCTCACATGTGCGGCTAAAGTTGATTTCCATGCGAAATATATTCCACAATGAGAGCATTGAAATGTTTTGTCATCAGTATAATGATCACCCATATGTTTGGCTAAATGTAATTTGTCTGTGAAACATTTGCCACATTTTGTGCACCGGGATGGCTTGGAAGCAGTAGTGTGAGTTCGTATGTGGTCAGTTAATCTTGATTTCACTGCAAAACATTTACCACATTGAGGGCAATGAAATGCTTTTTCAGCAGTACCAGTTCTTGTGTGAATACTTGAATTATTTGCAAAACCTTTGCCATGCTCATTGGACTTGAATGGTTTATCACCATTGAACTTGAATGGTTTGTAATGAATACCCTTGTATATATTGCCAACAATCAGGTGCCTTCTGATATGTTTCTTAAACTGATCAAAAGAGTTATGCATCCTTGGGCAATATTTACAGAAGAAAGTGTGTAGAAATCTTCTCTCCATTATTCGTGTGTGCTTATGCAGAGATCTGTGATTGGGAGAAAAAAATATCGTGTTAGCATTGTGGAAACGAGAATGCTTGTGCATTCCAAAATTGGATGCAATTGACTTGGATGTTGTCTGTAATGGGCAAATAAACTCAATCCCAAGCCCTAACCCTAATGACATATTATACTAGGTAGAGAGTGGGGCAATTAAACCACATCTCAAGAACCAACCCTAACCAAAAGACTGGGGCAAATAGGCCACACCCCAAGCCATAACTTCTAACTAACACACACTAAGTGGGGCAAATAAAACAAACGTTTCCAAGCCATTGTCCTAACCATCGATAGATCGATGTGATAGTCGTTTATATTTGGAGTCCCCTGTCTGGGTGTTAGAGAGGAAGCCTGTGAAAGTGAAAAAAATAGCAAAAGATCCCCCATCATCGTCAACGCTCGAATGCCTGGGGGATTTGTTTGCTGTAACTTTTGTTCCAAATAGACCCCAACATTTTTAAAAGAGTACTACCAGCTGCATTGCATATTGTGACCGACGTAGACATGGAAAGGTTTGGAAGCATGATGACCACAAATTAAGATTGGGCTGTCACTTATAACCCGGGAATAGCAGACTTGTAACACATCTCAAGTACAAAAGTTTAGTATTAATAGTGGACCAGACTGCGGGACCCTGAAACGTGATTCCTTAAGTGCAGAAATGGTGCCTTAAGAAGAGGGGGGCCAAGACAAAGTTTGTACAGGGTCAAATAGTATATTGATGCCAATCAGTTGAAAAGTTCCAGTTATTTTGTCTAAACCACAAGGATCGGAAAGGTAGTTTGTACTATCTACAACGTAAAGTGTTTAGATTACCGGCTACTAAACAGCAAAAATCAATAAAAAAGGGTCACTTCAGTTGTCCGGGGTCAAATTTTAAAAGTTGCTCCGATTTAGATAAAATGGTGCAAATATTGATGGAGTTCATAGGATTAAAATAAGAATATTTTTGACTGTGTACAATAATTAGTGATGATGCACTTGGGCCACGAGGTCCACATCCATGGGATTTCAATGGGGCTTGACTTGTTTCCCCTCTAAATTTTTAACATAAGTGACAAGGGGGAGGGGGGTCCTAGGGACCCCCAAAAATTGTTTTCGCGCTGGCCGCTTTACGCGTGGGATTTTTGCGCCAGAATTGTTTGTAATTGTCTGACTTTTAAATGCGCTTCTTTTCATACCAAAATAATTAAAATCGGCCAAGCCGTTAATGAGTTAATTAGTGTGGGTCCCATGGAACCCCCCCCCCCCTTGGGCACTAACGGAAGTCATTCGAGAATATTTTTTAAAATAAGAATAAGAAACCGAGAACCAAAGCAATTTTTTTTTTGCTGATATAAGTTCACACAAACATGTAAGTAAACAATTATTAGTAACATTAAAAATAATTAACCCTTTATGTGCTGAAAACAAACAATTTCATCATGTACGTTGCCAAACCGTATCTCAAAATGCTCAAGGATGCCAAAGTGGCATCATCCAGATTTAGATTCAGTAGGTCAATCTTGCCTAGAAACCATCAAAATATTTTGTGTGGACTCTTGCGCAAGGTCACATACAAGGTTCTTTGGGCCGAGCACCAGACTATTACTGTACAAGCTCTATGGGAAAATGACGTGATTTTGCAACACCCGTAAAAAATACAAGATTCCCTAAAACTGTTTTTAAAACTTGTGTTAAATATAAGTAATTTGTGTCTTCTAGAATAGATATCAACATAAAATAAGTTTTCAAAATTTTTGATGTAAGCGCAAGGCTCATTTGAATTTTCAGTCTTTTTGCCCAATTTTCGCGTGTTTTGAAAACAATGTTTTGCCCCTAATTTTCACCCAAAATAACAAATCTCATTTTTTATTGCTGATTTGGGGTTGTCTTATGACCCTTCACATGTGGTATAAATTTCGTGAACAAATTTCCTCAGGAAAGTGGTTTCCTTGGGGGGGGCATGGAACCCCCTTTGGGCACCAACGGGAGTGAAAACCCCTTGGTCACTTAAGTGTTAAGCAAGCATTTGAGACACTCAAAACTACAGTTTTTAAAATCATGAGCGTGGTATGTTGCCCTTTATGTTATGAACAGATACTAGAGCTCAATACGGGGAGGTAATAACACCTGCAATAATCTTTTCAACAGTGTGGGCAGTAACAATGGACCTGCATACCCTGATGAGAAAAAGATCCGAAATGTTTTAGGTTGATTGTTGAATGTCGTTAGCTCTATTGTTCGCTTCAGTTTACGTGTACATATGGGTCACTGACATTCTGGAAGTAAATTGAGTTGACCGTTATTCATTTTTCTAAATAATGTGCACCTTTTTCATTTGGGTTAGTAGCTTTCCGATTTACAAAATTTCTTTTTTTTTTTAAATTTTAGGACCCCAAGTACTGTAGCACGGAAAGAATGGTAAATCGCCAAACGTGTCACGGCCCCTAAAATGTTTGCTTAGAAGTGACGAACATATTACACTAAGAAATCTAAATTTCATCGTGTATTGTTTTGTGTGTTTACAAACACTAGGGGAATTATTTTGTGTTGATGTTATGAGACCTCATACTTACCGTAATGAGGGTGCGCACGTTGGGGGAAGGTTTTGGTAAGGGTATTTGGGGTGGGGTGGGGTGCGCGGTCATAGTAATCAATGAATATAACTAAGGCGGAACATAAAACATTAAAATAGGCAAAATTCTCGTTATATAATGTAGAATTCTCATGTTTAAAAAGGCAAAAAAAAATTAAAAAAAAACAAGGGTGTTTTTTTTTTTTTTTTTTTTTTTTTTTTTTTTAAAAAAAACTCTTTTACCAATTTCTTTTTTTTTTTATGGTTTTCAAGTATTTTTAACAACATTATTCTTTTGACATATTCTTACTTAAAAACCACAACTCTCAATTATTTCCAAATTTCAAAGTATACTCGCAGCCAGACATAGAATTACCATTTTTTATTACCCAAGCAATGATTAAATATATAATCTATAATAAGATGCAAAATATCCAAGTACGCGAAACTCAAAACTCAAATTTCAGCACTGTAATTCAATAATAAATTTTAATAAATTAAAAATTACAAAAACAAAAACAGATTCATGATTTTGATGAACGTGCAATATCCTTATAAAGGAAATTTTTATTTTCATGTTTTGTTTAAAGGCACTCTCAGTGATTGCTAAATCAGAAAATCGAAAAAATTATAAAAAATCAGAGTTGTGCAATTCTGTAACGAGAATGGATCCTAAACAGACCCTGCAATAGTAAGACTGAAATCATCCTCATAAAAAAATCAGATATTTGAGACATTGACTGTATACGGACACTTTACTTCAAACACGGTAAATGAAACACCAATTTCTTGCAACACTGTGATTCTTCCTTTTTCTACAATATTTTCAGTTGCAATAAAAAAAACTTATGAGGTTAATTCTAGAGACGTATCCTTCACTTTCACGCGATTCCTGCCAAATGTTCGAAATATTTGACTTTTGGGTGAAGCACTGATAGTGTCTTTAAGAGTATTGTAAAAATGATGGAACTTATATATAATTTCTACAATACTCACAATGTAATGTCGACTAAATATACGACTGATCATCCATTGGTTACTTCAAATTAGGTAATTTCACCCAATTGTTATAATACTAGACTATGTTTTTAACACTTCTACCCGGTCAAATATTAAAAAGCAACACATTTAACACATTCAGCATTTCAATAATAGGTGACAAAAGCCACAAGTTCTTAAGATACTAGTAAAACCATGCAAGCTAACCAAGAAACGAGCAAACAATACAAAATAACCTTGCTCCTAGCAGCAGAGGGTGTTTTGAACATACTCCATAATACATTGCAATGTGCCTATACTGTGCTCTACCAAAAACCACTGATCTCTATATATCAGGGCACTGTAGTGTAAGAGTGTGCGCTTCCGGATACATTTTGAATTTTTGTCACCAAGTACTTAGTGCATTGATTAAATCCATAAAATTGATGGAAGCACTTTCCAACCCCCCTTAATCGACCCCAGCTTGGGTGTCAAGGTTATCAGGGGTCAAAAATTTAAAATGGTCTAATGTGTTAAAAAGCACACATGGTGTCTGTCTGGTCACAAGATCCAAAATGTATACTTTGCACTATCTATTGGCTTATAGTTCCGGAGTGTATGGGTAAAAACTGTAAACATGGTGAAAAAGTCAATTTTGAATGTGTCATGGGGTCAAAAGTTAAAAGTGGCATTGATTCATTACTTATGTGTGCACATTGTTTCCCCTAGCTTAAATGATTGAAAAGGAATAGTTTCCTTGTCTGTTATGCTTATTTTTTCATTCCACGTTTACCAACAAAATAGCCACAGGTCAATAGATCCAATAGCTTCCAATATGCTGTTTACTTTATTCGCCATTTTGGTTAATACCCAAACATGTAAGATAGTGCAAAACTATTCTATATTTCATTCTATAGTACACCAACCCTTATCGCACCACATTTTGCAAAAATTGAGCACTTTTAATTTTTGACCCCTTTGACCAACCAAAATTACCATTGTTAAACCATTTTTACAGTTTTTATCTCATAATTCCTAAACTATAGTCACAGGTAGTATAAACTACCTTTATGGAATCCTTGTAACCAGATCAGACTCATGGTTGCTTTTCAATTCAACACAATCGGAACATTTTACAAATTTTACGCCCTGTTACCTTGGAATCCAAGCTGGGGCCATGAAAGGGGCGTGGCAAGTGCTTCCACAATTTTTTTTGTTACAATGTATTAGTACTTGTGTACCAAAATTCACAATTTTATCCTGATTTGGACACTCACATAAGATCTCTTCACTACAGTCCCCCACTATACAATGATTGGAAACCTGGCTTCGTAAATGAGGCACTGGCGGCCATAGGGGTCATCAAAAAGAGACAATCAGGTGTAACCGGAACTTTATACGAAATTGTTCACATTGATATGTGGATAAACGACATAACAGACTACAGAATCAAGCCAATTCAGTGAGCTCATTGTATTTGCGCGTATGGGACGGCATGTCTTTAAAACGTGCACCCGGGATACAACTTCTGTTAAACAGGTGTCTCTGGAATGCTATTGTGTTCGGTAGACCAAGATGTCCGCCCGTTGCTCCATTCATCAAATATACAATTACTGTTGTGTAACCAATCCATTGTATAGAGATCAGTGACTAAAACACATGTCAGTAATTAGGGATAAAAAGTGTAAAGAAGTTTAAGGAGCACAAAACCTTTATTATAAAAAGAAATCAAGTGCTAGTGCATTGTAGATAAGAATACATGGGTGTATAGTGGGTGAGCCAGGCATGTTGGTCAGTACCAACTGGGGGGGGGGCAAAGAGGCATTTATACCAGGGCTACCTCATACTATGACACAACGAAAATGTATGATGGCCATTCCGAAGGGGTAGCTTAAGCGAGATAGGGGTCGCAAAAGATTATATAGGGGTCAAAATTGAAGTGGTCCAATGTTGTTGAATTGCATGCCAAAATGTTCGTATGATCACATGGATTAAAAATTTTATAGTTTGTGCTATCTCTGACTTACCCTTATGGATTCATAAGCTGAAAACCGTTATTGTAGGTCAAAGGTTAACTTTAGCTTCTACAGAGGTCAAATACTAAATAAACGCTTCGATGTCAGTTAAATTATCTCATATTGTTTGTATATGTTATCACAATTAAATAAGGGAATAGTTTGGACCATCGCAATGTGAAAGTAACAAGTTACGCATCTCCTTATTGCTACCCCTATACCCCTATAGTGGCTGGGTAATGTTGGCCGGTAACTTGGTAACTAATACCTTGTAACAGTGGTCCAAACTTATACCTTTTATTATACTTGTGATTACATTACAAATAATATGAAGAGACCATTTCCACTGTAATTGAAGCAGTTTTAATATTTGACCACATAGACATGGTAGAAGCTTAAATTTACCGGTTTGCATTTAATAATCCAACAAGGGTGTCGGGATACCGCAAACTATACATTTTTTTAAAATCCTTGTGATCATACAACATTGCAACCACAATGAGAACTTTTCATTTTTGACCACCCTGTAGAAGCTTTTGCGACCCCCTATCTCAGCTGATCTCCCCTTGAGATGATGGCCACAAGGGGGGGGGTGCATTTTCGTGTATATGTTTATAGTATGAGGTAGCCCTGGTATTAATGCATCTTTTGCCAGTGCGTAACCAGCTTTTTTTTCAGGGGACAGAGGGGCGGGGCACATGCATTTTCGGAGGGGGGTCACGCATCATTGGGCGCCAAATTTTTCCGGCTCGCTACGCTCGCCGGGTAGACCCAATTTTTGATCAGCCGGATCAGAATTCGGGGGGGGGGGGAACACGTACTCTCAGGGGTTTGAAAAAATGTAAATTTCCAGGAATAGCTCGCATTTTCACAGATTTCCCACTATATCTTTTGTATAAATTTCCCTCCCATGGCCAACTTTCCCTTCCAATGGCCAACTTTTCCTGGGAAGGAGCTTCCCCAAATCCCCACTTTTCTCAAGCCATGCTCACTATCAGCGTTCCCTTGCATAAAAAGACCATTTTTTATATCATTACACATTCTAAAAGGCACAAGGGGCGTTAAGGCCAGGAAAAGATATAATTTTTGGTGTAACCCTTGAACTAATTGCTATCAAAGGTTTTTCTTCACAATCATTTTCTATTCTTTGAAGTACCCAAATGACATCTAAAAGTTCCGAAAATCGGTTGCGAAATCTGTCTAAGTTGCATAAATATCAAAGGCCGCATTTCAAATGCTTCTGCCCATAACTCAAATCCGAGTGTCGTAGAGATGTAATGTTGTTGTCTCTACCCATGTTTTGGGGGTCTATACCGAACTCACGAGAACCCTACTAGCAATAGGAGATGAGTGGATTAGGCCTTAATTTTGCATAAATCCATATTGGCTAGCCATTTTTGCTGACTTTCTTGAGTAGGTTTGAAAGTTTGTTTCTGGTGTCCATGCTTATGTTATCAATAGACATGAAAATTATTAAGTTGCTTTAAAGACACGGGACTCCAACTGATCAAAAATATTCTATTTAGTATTTTGTGGATTCCAACTTCTTGATCAATTTCAAAATAGAAAAAGAACATCTTTTAACGTCTATCATAAAAAATGACACAATCAGACGGAAAAAATCACTATAAATTCATTTTACAATATACTTTAACTTGTAGCTCAATGGCTTCAATTATGCCAAAAGTAAAGGAATCCTGAATCCTCTTCTGAAACCGCTTGGACTATGAAAGTTCTTCCTTCACTATATTGAATCCAGGCAAAGCTTGTTTTTCATGCTGTCAAATGTCGTGAATTCCACAGTTTCTCCGATTGAATCGGATTTAGGTTTTTCATGCAGTAAACATGACACCACGTGTTGGTACTCATGAAACATAAATTTTTATGCACATATAATCAGTGTCATAGGATATCGTGTATACCAAAAATTCCAATCCGGAATTTTTTAACAATTTGTGTTTTTTCTATAAGGACTTTAAGAAGCTTCATTATTTACACAGTGATGAGTATATGGCACAAGCATTATGTTATAATGCAAAAAAACATGATTTGTTTGAAATTGAGTTGGCCCTCATCGGGAAATCTGCGTCAGCCTTAAACCTGAGACCACAAATCTTTATTAGGTTGATTTTTTTTTTGATTTATCAGCCATTTTCCATGTTCTCTTCCCATTCTAGCACCACACACACATCGGAGGGTTTCACTGCTACTCTTGGCCAATTTTTTGGATAGGTTTGATGGAAGCTTGACTTTCTATCATTAATGATGTGATACTGGGAAGATGGACAAGGCATTTTTTAAGTGTGAGGTTAAAGCACAATAGTTAGGTGTTTTTCAAGAAGATTGAATTTTTCTTTTGTTAATATCAACTAACATGTAAACTGAATTCATAAAAGACATTTTTGACGGAAAAGGACACTTCTATTTAGTGCAACATGCCCACAATTAGTGAGTCTACATTATTGCTACTCTTGACAAACTTAAATTTGTTCAAATGAAACTGTCGATTGTTTGAACATTTCAAAAGTTTTTTTCAATTGCTGTAGTTCGAAAATATATCAGCCAATCTATTTAAAACCATCAGAGGTAATTTGTTAAAGTGATATTATTTTTGAAAGAGGATGCAAACGTGCCTATCTCAACAGGTACCCTGCTTGTTAAACACCCTTAACAATTGCTGCCTGAGTTTAGATGTTTCCCTTAGTTGATTATCCTTGCCAATCCATAACCCTCCTACCGTCATAGACACCCCACCTTGTTAAAAAGACTATCGGTATGGTTGAAAAATGTAACAGAGATAAGTACCAAGCTAAGGAACCTTTAAAAACATTTTCTTGCTAAATAGGCACACTAAAGGAACTCAACCATACCCTTATGCCCACAGATTTTAAGCATCTTCGGCAAACTTTTTTGTACTTTTGGTACTTTTTAAATTTGGAATTACTCCATAGTTTAAGAATTTAATATTTAAAAATTCTATGGTATGAAGTGGTATGGTTTGCGTTCCCCTCGATTTTTTCTCCTGGTGCCAAAAAATGAGCGATGTGTCGCAAATGTTTTTAGGTACTTTTTTATATCTTTTGAGACATTTTCTTATTGAAAAAAAATCAGACCCACCAGCCACCACCTTACCCAGGGAGAGCCAGACCGCCAAAGTTCAGGGAATTGGTGAAGCCTCCTATACTTTACTATGTAAATTGTTACAAACACCGTATATATTTCTCTTACAAGGTTTGCATGTTCAAATACAACTGATTTTTATTATATTTACATTTAGGTTATTTGAGCCAAAAATTCAAATTTCCTACACTTTGTACACAAACTGATTTCACCAAATTTGGCAAGGGCCGCCGTGCATTAGGACGGTCATAGAACAAGATGCTGGGATTTGGTACTTATTTTGGTATCACTGGATAGAGAAGAACCATAGATATCATTGTGCAACCCACAAAAAACCAAGGTTCAAAGGGGTGTCTATGGCAAATTAGAGTTGCATCAACAACCCCCCACCCCGCTGGTTAGACATTTCCCAAAATTACCTTTTCGACGAAGGTTAAAGCAATAATCGCAATTATTGATAAGTTTGCTATAATGTAGATTGAATTAAAGGGTCCATGGTCCGATTACTCGTCCCAGAACCCCAACTTTACTTACTGGAAGTGGTCAAAGTTAAGCTACTGTTGTTCTCATTTACGCTGTGAAATCTTTGGCTAAAGGATATTTGGATTGATGTTATGACGAATATATGATTTTACAAGTACTCTATGGATTACAAAGATCACATTTTCATACTTCAATCAAATGGTTGAATATCGGCGCGAAAACTTTACGGAGGTGGGGTTTGGGGGTGAAAGGCCATTCTGTCCAGATGAAAACTTATATACTTAAATAGGGTCACCCCCCTTTAAAATTAATGTTATCACATGTATCATTCTTCAAAAACGGCTGGAACTTGATCCTGAATCAGGAGATGATTCTCATGGTTAAGATTGGTATATGAAATGGACAATAATTATATTGTTCAGCTTTGTTTTGTTTTATTCTTACCAATATTTGGTGCCATAATATTGGCAAGTTAAAAATTGCCACGACTCTTATGGACTATCATATTGTCACAATTATACCATTGGCTTTGCTGTCGTGCCCATTTTGGATTTCTGTCTAATTAAGGGAAGAAAGGTGTCTCCGATCATTCCATTACTACAATTCACATTGTTAATAATTGAATCCACAGAATTATGTTTATAGACACATATTAGATTTTCCTTTGTGACTCAATTTCGAGATGTGTACAAAAAATCTATCAAAGTGGCGGCCATTTGGATTTATGCTAATTAAAGCCTGAACCGCAACATCTTATGCTATTAGTACTGTCATAATTGTTTCCCAGACCTTGAAAATATGGTTGAGATACCGAATTATTCTGCTATAACGATTCTCAAACTCAAATCTTAACAAAATCTCTCTCAAAATGGCGGCCATTTTGAATTTACTCAATTAGGCATTTCTGCAACTCCGATTTCCTCGGACTTTTAGTATATCATTTTAGTCCTTAAGCAAATGCCATTTTCAAAAAAACCCTTTGATAGCAATTTGTTCAGGCTCAAACCTCAATTTTCTTGGACTAGTATAGCAGCACTTTTCCTCCGCCACTGATCCTATTAAAATTGGAGTTTGGGAGTAAAAAGTAAAACCTATGTTGTTTTTAAATGTAATTATACCTGCGCCGAAAATAACTAACTTTTCAGCAAGGGGTCAAGTGGGGGGGGCAAGCTTCCCAAGGGGGGGCAGCTGCCCCCCCCCCCCCTATTACGCCACTGGCTCTTTGCGCCCCCCGGTCGTACACTAAGGCTACTTTAGATAGTCAAGCTCATCCACTAGTAAAAGTCAGGATTTTATGTGTTAAGATGGGATTTTTTTGGGAATCCACTGCGTTTATAAGGCCACTATAATTGAACTCAGATAATTGTGCTTTTTTTAAGGTAGTGGGGTCAACCCTTTGAGTTTCCGTGTATCCATTTTGGCATTGTAACTTTGCAATATTTGTTATGTAAATATAAAGTCTACATTCTAGAAAGCAATAATTGGACGATGAACCCCGATGATGGCATCAGATTCATGTAAAACGTCCCTATTTTTTGGAAAAAAATACCAAAAGACATGATTTTTGGCCCCAAAATTTCACACAACCCCCACCCCCAAAATTAAAAAAAAAAATTAATTTATGAGTTTCTATGTTTTTTTAGAAACAAGACAAATTTGTCCTGGGGACTGTTTTTTTTCATTTTTAAAATAGAGCTTGGCTTTTCGAAATATAATGGAAAATGTCAAAAAACCGCGAGATTTTTACCTTTCTTTTTTCCAAAATTTGGAGTATATATTGGAGAATATCTTTAGTAGAAATCAAAAAATGAAAAAATTGAGAAAACTGTCCCCTATAGAAGACCGATCGCTATCAGTATGAAAGTTAAAACCTTGCTTTTACTTCGGTTTTTTTTGGAGTTATCTTGTCTGAAAAGTTTGCCGAATTTTGCGAAAATTGAACAGTGAGAAAATCCGTGTTTTAGTAAAAATGACTTTTCACGTCCATTTAAAGCTGTCTCTTTCTCAATAACTTACCTTTTAACTTCAAAATTGAGTACGTTTTGCAAATGATGAAATACATCTTATCACTATTGATCAAACCGCTTTTGTCTTCACCTCAGAAATCAAAAAAATTAATTCATCTGGTCTAAATTAGCGCTTTGTTTACATTTTTTCAATTATTAATTTTCGTTTTTCCAAGATGCTTTCGCGCAAAGTACATTAAAACACGCGCGCGCTTCATTACGCAGCAAAATTACCATAGCGAAAAAAACCCAGCGCGCCTTGGCTTCCTGAGCGTTTAATTTGCTTAAATTCCCCCCGTCCGTTTATGACTAATTGTGGTTTTTGTGACTTTTTATGGTCAAATAGCTGTTTTTAAAATCGGCAAAAAATACAACTCGTGATTGTCTTCATTGGATAAACCTTTGTTGGTAACGATGGAACACATGTTGATGTTAAAATGGTGCAAAAATCAGAAATTCGGGTACAAACAACAGCACTAGGGTTGACACTGCCCTTAAGGTTAACATAGTGCAAGGTAATGGCATACTGACTGACCAGACAGTCATGCTGAAATGCAATGCCTCTCTAGGCACCGCATTGGTAACGCATGGCTTTCACACAGCATACAGCTACCTTGTTGGATGGACAACGGCAAGTCCATCAGCATGCTCTCCTGCCTACCAACCACAATTCAGGCCAAAACACAAAATGCAATGCCCAACAAATGCGCAAAAACAAAACAGTTATTCAGAATTTTGAATTAATCATAACACCAACTTCAAGAAATGTCATTTACTTGCATATCGTGAGTTTCACAAGAAATTGGACAAGACATGGAACTGATAGACTAGTTGGTTTTATCCTCTACTTTACTATATTTAAGGCTAAAAGTCTCCTTTTCATTTTTTTAATCAAAATTTACCACATACTTTTGGCGTAAATAACACAATATATAACAAAAATGTAATTTACGTTCCTGCTCTCTCACATACGCTTAGTACTTGAATTAATTTTAAATACTTTTCATCCTGTGTAATAAAAAACCCACTACTTACAGTGATTTTATTGGTATAATCTATCGGCACATATATAATGAAATATCCCTAATAAACTGTAACCATATGGTTTTCATGGCCATTGGAGTATTCCTTGCGAAAACAATCCAGATTTAATTCCGACAATTTTACACATGTACGCAATCATGGAAGCTACCATGTTTATTATTCCCTGCGGTATATTCCAACGCCGCTGCAATACCGAAACAGAAACCAGCGCAAATATATCATGCTACTATTCAGCAAGTTTGCCACAAGCCTATCCTTGTGAACTTTGTTGATCACACAAATATAGTAGCCGAAGTTCGTTTACAAATTTTTCATGCAAAAAAAAAAAACCTACACTTTTTAAAACCTCAGTGATTTGAGAAAATGTAGAGGGTTTTTTTAGAGATCATTTTGTGATTAACAAAGGTTTGTAGTTGGCCTAAACATTAACATCCATGAAAACGTAGACATTTTAAAAGGGGGCGCGTAATATTTATAGTTTCTATCGACAGTCGTACGTAACCAATGATCTCTATACAATTGAGTGGCTACACCAACATATTGTAATTAGATGAATGGAGCACGGGCGGACATTTGTCTACGAACACGAATAGCATTCCAGCGGACACTGTGTAAACAGAAGTGGATCCGGGTTGTGCAGTTGTGAGACATGCCTTCCATACAGCGCAAATACAATGAGCTCACTGAATTGGCTTGTTCTGTAGTCTGTTATGCGACTATTCCACATTTTCAATGGGAACAAATTTGTATAAGTGATGGTGTGAAAGGAATCATAGTCCGGAAGGGCTCATAGTCCGGGCTCCATAAACGACAACTGGAATAAAGCGTGAAAACTAATATTGCGGCCGTGCAGGAGTCAACTGAATCGATTGCCCTATTGAGACACAAAAATGGTCCTCCTTAAATGAATCTCATTCTAAAGATCACTACGAAAACATAAAAAAATTCTTCTGTAAAATCAGAACATGTAGATACTAGGCAGGGGAAAACCCTAGTATTTCATTGCAAACTGACACTCAGGCTATAAAAAACGGTCCTATCTGGGTAGCTTCTATGGATCATAAGTAACATTTCTAGGGTGGACACGTTTTTCAATCAGTGGCCAACGGGGGGGGGGGGGGGTGGTTACGAGTTACAAGGGGGTCGGTCAATGTTTACCACCCCCCTCCAGATACTATTCCACTCGGTAATGTTGCATGTACAGCAAACGATACACAAATTATGATATTTGTTATGAATATAACATTCGTATGATGATGCTATCTAATTTACTAAAGTGTGTAGGGGTCAGGTGTGTGGGGGCGGGGTGGGTGGGGTGGGTGGGGAGTGGGGAATTTGGTACACATTTATGGCATGTTGGTATCATATTTCACCAAATACTGCCAGCTTTCTTATGACATAATATATTAATCCTAAATATTCAATCTATGTTCCTGCAGGTATGGAACAAGTAGGGCTTTTAGTGGTGTGGAGACCGTATAGTAACAGTCAAGCCCACAGTGTAATGCACTCTGCTCATAAAGTTGGAATAAACTATTTTGCCACTTTTATGAATTATTCTGAGTTTACCAAAAAGCAACCTTGGTGCTTTGTATGGACTAAGGGAGGGCTAATAATCCGGACCGTAGATAAATACAATTTGCATCCTCTCTGGGGATGCAGAAGAAAAGAAACCGCCAAATATACTCCTAAAAAAATACCCAAAAGGGGTGTTGTTCCCCCCGTGGTGACATAATACCCAAACATGCCGAAGCCATCCATCGTTCCTTCTCAGCGGACTTACCATAAAGGCGGCGGTTGTTCAGGGGACTGGGGGGATGGGAGAGGGAGTCACGTCAGGTAAATATTAGCCCGCCCTTAGTAACATTCAAAGCACCAAGGTGCTTTTTGTACGTTACTTGCGGCTACTACTTACTCTGAAGTAGACTCAATACAAATGCCATCAAAGTCAGACTAGCGCCGAAGCAAGGACGGAGGGGAGCGAACGTCAGAGCCCCGAAACGGGGGGGGGAACCCAAAGATAAAAAAACCAAAAGGAAAATAAAACTAATTAACAGAGTGGGCCAAAGACGAAGGTCAGAAATTGGCCTGAACAGTAAAGTACTTTACACAATAAGCTTAACCCCAAATTGGACCAAATGTGGTGAAGCTCCACTGATTAGTACCGCAATAGAAAAATTGACCTGCTCAGGACAAGAATCAAATCTTTGTAGAATGTCTCAAGAAGCAGTTTTGAAATGCAAGACACTCTGTATCCACAACATGTTACCCCGAGCAAAAACGTCAAGATCGAAGCGTCTGGACGGTCATGATGAGGTAACGGAAAGTGTAGGATATCACAGACCATCTATGATGGACCAACTTGTCGCCCCACTAAGTAGACGAGACTGAGGCGACTACGACTACCACGGCGAATACCGAAAATCGAAAATTTGGCCACAAAATAACTAAAATTCGCTTCGAGCCTTAGGATAAAATGTGCACGGAATTCAGAGTTAAACCCAAATTCTGTGTACAAGGTTGAAACGCACGGAAATAATCTCTATCAGTCGAGAACTAATTAATTTTCTGACGTGCGAACAAACAACCATTGAAGTTAATAAATAACGAGAACCAAGTAATTTAAACAATTCATGATTTAATTAAGCAAAGGAAGGAAATCATTCTTTGACCAAAATTGCAGCAGACTTTTTGCCAAAGTTTGTAAGGGGATTTGGCTGATACCGATTAAAACACAGGCCTCCGATTGTCAATACAAACAGCCGTGAACCAAAGAGGAAGTTGCACACAAAATCGTCTATGGAATTCTCTGTGGGCACAGTTACCATCACCGGGCTCCGCCCTGTGATGCCGACGAGCTAAAACAAACTTCGTTCCTTCGCCAGATAAACTTAGTGCTGACAATCGACCAACACAATCTGTAAAGGCCTTATTTAGAAAGGATTCAAGACGAACATGAACCGAAGCGGCGACGGTGGAATCCTCGCGGGAGGCCGCATTTCCGGAAACGCTACTAGAAAGGATCCATCCCGCACAAATAACTGAAAACTGCTATACAGTAACGAACGTGGGCACTTCGGCGAAAGCAACCTTATTATCCCACCGTAAAACATAAATAATTCAAAGCCGGAATTTGAAATATCTGAGATAGAAGTACGCATCGCCGTCTCTTATGATGTCACAAATTCGACGAGAAACACAGAATCGAATTTTGCAATGAATCTCGTAGCATCCAGACTATGAGAATTAACTTCTACAATTGAACCATGTAGGCCTATAGTAGTTATCTCAAGGGGATTTAATTATCGCAAAACTCAGGGATATGATAACATAGAGATGATGAACGTCAGACACAAAAAACTACGACATCGCTCTAGGAAGATATCATAATAGCATAAAGAAATTCCGAAATACCATGTTAAGCAAAAAGAAAATGGGTATCTGGTCACGGAAACCGTGGTGCAAGGAGTATGGGCCCACGATGAAAATAATAATCCTGATAGCCTAAAGTATTAATCTAGAGTGCAGTAAAAATAACTTGGAGAAGTACTATTGGAAATAGCAGTAAATGCTAATAACAATGCAGCTAGATAGGAGATCTAGCATCGTAACATCAACTAATTTATTTTAATTGGCTTCTAAGAGACAAAAAATTAATTCGCCTAATAGCAAACAATAGTCCCTTCCAGGCGATTCATATAAAGACAACAGCCAACTGTCCGAAATGAAACATAATGTTCGTCTTCTTTTACAAATGCGGGGGGACAATAAAGGCCTTGGAGCACTAGCTAGGAGTATTCAGAACATAGGCTCACGCTCCAGGGGAAGTCTCAGAACACTTCAGTCAAGATATCGTCTGAACTGAATGGTGATAATTAAAAACAAGTGTTTCAAACCAAAATTAACCCAATCAGAATACTCTCAGTGAGAAGCGCCCAAGACCCTTTCTAGTAGTAAATGTTGCCACTCAAAATAACACCGGGAATAAGTCGAAGATGGGGAAGTGCCAAAGACTAGACAACTCGGTGAAAAAGGGCAAATCACACTAAAGGCATTTGAAGGCAAGCCTGAAAATAGAAACCGAAGCCATCAGAGACGGCCCGGAAGAACAGGAGGGTTGGCATCTTAAAAATCAAATGAAGTTTCCAAGAACAAACCCTTGATATGATATCATATGGCTTAAAACACGAGGCCAGGGTCTCCATTCAGAAACCTCTGGGTTGAAAGGACCTACAGAGTTTAAAGAATCAAAATATGTCGACCTTATAGGCCAGGCCAGGAAGGAAGGTTAGATAAATCAGAAATAGCTCTTCCGAAAGCAAACGCCACTGCTCCAATAGAACTGACTCTGTAGACAGTAGAATGGCAAAAGGACGTCAAGCGAAATAGTTGCCCTGTGATTGAACTAGAACGCACGCCCACGGGGGACACATGCAGAGTGCAAGTAATATGGCACACTCAATATGAGCAATCTCGATATTAGATGGCCAATATATCGCAAAGCGTTATTAGAAAGCGGCCATCAACTTCCTTGCCAACGTCCTGTGGACGGAAGTGGTGGCAACGATATATAAGGAAAAAACGCCCCTAGCACACAAAAATACTACTCGTAAGTATTGGAGGCCTTGGGAGCTTCTGATAAGAAGGAGGAGCCCCTCCCTCCAAGAGTGGGAAAAAGACAAGAGGTCTAAGGTCTGACTCCAAAAGTCTATTGAACAGACCAGCCTTAGCCACTGAGAAGCCCCCCCCAAGATAAACATATCGGTGAAGGGGAAGTTCTCAAGTTCTAAAAGCGGTCCATCAAATAGTGACGTTAAAGGCCTGTGCAGACGCTAACGCGGCATAGGGCATAGGCCGGAGTCACAAATACAGTGTTTGTGTGACTGAGAGTCCTACCACCCATTGTCTATGTGTTCTCCAATGAGTGCTGTATGCATATGTGTTTCAGCACTGTACTCAGATGGTCTCGTCTACAAGGTCCATCACGGTTTATTCCGTACAGGTCTGCTATGGTTAGTTAGACACTCTCCTCATGCGAACAGGTGGCCAAAATTATGTCCGTTTAGGATCATCCGACTGTCTCCCCCCTTCTCTCATCCAACACAAGACAGAGCGAGATAGAGAGAGAGAGACCATATAGTAGTTGGATTATAAGGTCAAATGAAAGATGACAAACGGAAAAGTTCATTGAGAAGAGAAAACAGACAACGAGTTCTGAATCTCCATTGAATGCAAAAATGGCCTTGGAGGAGCGAACCATAAATAAACCGGAAATCAAGCCAGAAACAGATCGGAGGGAATTCAAATGGATCCTGACCATCCGAAAGATACCCCTCAAATATTTTCCTTGAAAATATTTCTGTAGAACCAAAAGATTTTATGCCTCAGCCACGGCAGAGGAAAAAGGAATAAAGGATAAATATATCCCAACCATATCCTTAACGTCAAAAATGCCATCTTTTGCCACTACTGAAAAATTCACGGGGCGATTTAGGGAAAAAACGTCCCTAATTTCTAACAAGAATAATAACCACTACCTCCCTTTTTTGCGATAGCATTAGGTATGGTAGTAATTAATCTCCGGTCATATTAAAGGCAGATGGCCGAGACCAAACAGTGACCGCATCTGAGCAATCAACTTAAACATAAAACTGAATCATGAGTAGTCTCTATGGGACGAAGTCCTTATATACTAACAAGACTACACGCATCAAGTTCTAAACGGAACCTCGATGATAGTAACAGAGGCGGGTACGGTCGCCACCCGAAATTCAAAAATAGCAAGAGGGGAGACCCAAAAGAAGTGTTAGAACCACAGAGGCAGTAAAAGAACAAATGGTATATGACAACTGCCGATTAGAACCCGATGGTTGCCGAACGAATGAGGCCCCACTAAAGGTTTTTTTTTTAACAAGGAGTTCGAGGGTCAAACGATTGACTCACAAACTTAGAAACCCAAGAACTGGCTTCCGGGGATTAAGACGAGGTATAAAGGATGACCAGTCAGGCTTGAGACATGAATAGCCCCAACCAAAGAAAGGAGGGTAGGATCAAAGGCTGACCCGCTGGTTGGTCATGGAGGCCTTGGAGACCAACAATTAAATAGCTAAAATCGATTATAGGATAAGTGGATTAAAGCTTGAATTGATCAATTACCACGCCAGATACTGGTCTTTGCACAATTGAAACAACATTAAATCACCTGGGCGTGGCTGGCGTGGCAGACCTTGCTCTCATGGCTCTGTTTATTTAGCTCATTCCCAACTACTAGGCACCACCAAGTGATGTTTTTCCTCCTAATGAATACCGGTTGTAGAAGTAATTATTTCCGGCGTACTCATAGTCCGGGAACAATGGTGAACAATAGGGCAATCGATTCGTTGACTCTTCACTTAACATTAGTTTCCACGCTTATTCCGTTTTGTCTATGGAGCCCCGACCTGTGCTCCGCCGAGACTATATCTGCTTTCACACAGCCCATTACCATCACTAAGCCGCCACCACCATGAGTCGATTCCTGAATATAGTAATCCCGGAGGTTCTCACCACTTAATTGACGAACCTTGTGTCTTCCATTCTTGATGGTCAAGGTTGTAGGCGGCTTCGCCAATAAAAAACAACATTTCGCCAGTGTCTGAAACACTGTAATCTTTGTAACCCTAGTCCAGCGAAGTCGAACTCTGTGGTGAATGGTTGGGCAGTACATTGTCATTCGTCAGCCCGGACCCGGTAACCATGTTAAAACAATCTCCGATTTACAGTTTGGAGGGAAACGTTATTTCCATAGTGTCTTCTCCAACAAACACAAAGACGGACTCGTTGGCATTTTCCGGCTCTTCGGCACAGATTAAGCAGTCGGAGATCATCTCATCTGATAGTCAATCGTGGGCGTTCTGAAGATTTAGTGGCCTCTTCTTAAAGGAGTCATCATCACTCGTTTTCTTATTCTCAACCACTATGTTCACAACGTCCTTGTTGTTTCCTTCCCTGCCTATTCTTCTTCTCCTATATTCTAGGCTAAGACCCACCCTTCATCGCCTCGCCCACCTCTCGATGGTTTGTTCTTAGGATTTACAGACCGTAACTCTGCGATATCCCGAGGAAAATGAAACGACTCTGGTTTCTGTTTATACCCTTCCCGTCGGAGTGCAAGTACTCTTCGGTGTATTGAAAGATTAGTTGGCATGAGGCATCAGCCTGGGGAACAGTTGGGTCAGTTTTTATTGTAAAGGTAACAACCAACTGCTGAAAAAATAGGCTCTTGCACAACTGGCCTTGCCAGCCCGAAGCCGCAGCGCGATGGAACAAACAGACGTCTGACCTTTTACAGCTCCCAACAAAGCCCATTGTTACATAATTTTTTTTTTCAAAACAAAACTCAGGCAATGGATGGATTCACTTCATCTGGGGAGTGGGGACTCACGATTACTCATTCACCTACTTTCTTATTATGATAATGAGGCCGTTTAAATACGTTTTTTACGATTGGGTCTGAAAAAAATATTCAAACTTTAAATAATGAGACAACAGTGTATACAACCCCACAGTAAGGCGAGGACAGTTTATCGGTTTATAACGGATGGCATTGACCAAATTTTGAAAAGTTTGAAAGCTATAAAAAAAATAAAAATGCGGGCTGGTGACCATAGTTTCTAATAAAAAATCCATAAAAGGTTCAATATCACGGACGGGAAAAGATAAAATTGGGTTTTAACATTTTGGTTATTATTTCTCATTTCTTAGGTCTATAACCATTCAACAATTAGCTAATATTTCACATAAAAAGTAATCAAGTAGTTGACTTCTTTTGTCCGGGATCGGGAAACATACCTAGAGGAAAATCTGGCGATTACCGACAAAAATTGGAGGTAGGTAGTGTTTAGATCTAGGGGCCACGACCACTGTGAGTGGGGGGTGGTTTGTGGTATAAATGGTGGTTTTTTAAAAAAAATAAAAAAGGTCAAAAACAGGATGAAAATGAAAGAAGAAAAGCTAAAAATTTGACTCTTTGAAAGCATGAAAAAGAGCATGAATCTCAGTATTGCTTGAATATGATGACAAAACAATAATTTCACACGAATTAATGTATTTATTTTCAATTAAAGTTAAAAATAAAATCAGGGAAACTTCCATGTGTAAAAGTATCGAGACAACTGAGGGCCTCCGTAGCAAGTGAAATACCAGTTGAAGAGCTCGTTCCACACTTCAGGAAGCGGGATACTAGGCTTTTGCTTCATTTTTTTATGTTCCCGAGTGGAGAAGGCATTAAAGCGAGCAGATATTTGATGCACAGATGGACACTGATTGTAATAGTATTGTGTTCTACTCCTACAGTTACTTAAACTGAGAAAATTGGGTTCTGAGATTAATAGAATCTCATAAAGTGGAGGAGCTTGCATAGAAGACTCAACAGGAGTTCTATTCGTTCTATAAATAAAATAGCTTGCCAGGCTAGATGGAGATATCTGCAGAGCCCTCCCAACTACTCCAGTCTCAGTGGGCGTGACCGTGATATAGTTGAAGATTAAACACAATGCATGAATTAAGTATAACTTTCCATATGATGATAAAATGGAAAAAGGAACATCACACTCAATGTTAAAAGTAAATTTCCTTTCATTTGAACCAAACATGAATACATTTGATCAAATTTACTAAATTGACCCCCTCACCAGTGACCCCCTCTTGTAGGTCCCGTGTGCAGCATATTTATTACGTGTCCACCTGGGGGTGTTTATTTGATCCACCTGAACTATTTGACATGCATAAAGTTTTTATAGCATCGCATGGCAGGTTGACTTGCCTGCACTGGGCTATACGACTTGGTTGCACAACACGGACGATTATAACATTCAGTGAAGTTGAAAGTTTCAACATAGTGTATTTCATTCTCATGTGCCTGTTTTAAAATTGATTTTCATATAAACATTTACCACATTCTGTGTATTGAAATGGTTTGTTAAACAGTGGTGAATTCTCATATCTTGGTAAATATGATTTGCTTGAGATGAAAACCATTAATCGCAATCGTGCATTGAAATGGGTTATCACCAGTGTGATTTGCACATGCCGTTAAATGCCGATTTCCAATGAAACATTTAACACATTCATTGCATTGAAATGGTGGTATGCTCGTGTGAATTCTCAATGTGCGGCTAAATTGATTGTTCTTGAAACATTTACGCATCGTACAAGGGAATGGTTTATCACCAGTGTCGAATTTCACATGCCTGTATAATGTGATTTCCAATGTGAACATTTACCAAATTCATTGCATTGGAATGGTTTTTTATCACAGTGTGAATTCTGACATGCCTGTTAAAGGCGATTTCCATGTGAACAAATTACCACATTCATTGCATTGAAGGGTTTATCATCAGTGTGAATTCTCACATGTGCAGGCTAATTTGATTGCTCTGTGTGAAAACATTTTTACCGCATTCAGTACACTGGAATGGTTTATCACCAGTATGAACTTTCACATGCCTGTATAAATGTGATTTCCATGTGAAACACTTTCCACATTCAGTACATTGAAATGGTTTGTCACCAGTGTGAATTCTCATATGTTTGGCTAAATGTATTTTGTCTGTGAAACATTTACCACATTTTGTCTTGGATGCAGCAGTGTGAGTTCGTATGTGGTCAGTTAAACTTGTTTTCACTGCAAAACATTTACCACATTGAGTGCAATGAAATGCTTTTTCATCCGCACTGGTTCTCATGTGCATACTTGTCTTTGAATTCTTTGCAAAACCTTTGCCATGCTCATTGGACTTGAATGGTTTATCACCATTGAACTTGAATGGTTTGTAATGAATACCCTTGTATATATTGCCAAACTTCTGATGCCTTCTGACATGTTTCTTAAATTGATCAAAAGAGTTATGCATCCTTGGGCAATATTTACAGAAGAAAGTCTCTAGAAATCTTCTCTCCATTATTCGTATGTGCTTATGCCGAGATCTGTGATTGAAAGAAAATAATATCGTGTTAGCATTGTGGAAAAAACCCAGCGGCCAAGCGCACATGTTTTTTTTTTTCAACACTGCCCTGGTCATCTCCAGGGAATGATCAATAAATATACACCCTTGTCTACCTGGAGAACTAAGTAGTCAAAATTTCAAAAAACAAATGATGATAACGTTGTTAAAAAAACCCTAACCAAATGTGTTCTTTTAGTCACAACGATGCAGAAAAGGTATAGTTTACCGTATTTGGGATGAATTGTTCAGGAGGTATTAGCAAAAAGGTCAACGGTCAATTGCTTACCCTACTAGAGTAAAAAAAATGAAAACAACAACAACACGTATTTGAATGAAAATGGTCCCAATCGTTTTACCAAACCGATTCATTTTCAGAAGTTTGCCCTATCTAATATTGATTCCTTGTTACAATAGTGACACTCTAATGTAAATCCATGTCCACTGAACTCGGACTATTGCATATTAACAGAGCCGTTCCAAATAATAATAATTGTAACTTTTAAAGCGCTACAACAAAGTATCTAGGCGCTGTACATAATCACACAAAACAAAAAAAATAGCTTCTTAATCTATAAATTAAATGAAATACAATATAAACTAAATTTAAACCTAAAAAATTAAACCTAATAATTTTATTCAATTATTACATGACCAATTTACCACCCAAACTAACTCACTCTGATAAAAAAAGGTATGTCTTCAGGTATGTCTACTATATTTAGTAGATGCATAATCCACGCTCATCTGTGGTATCCTAACTTTGAATTCTAACTATGACTCAAGAATATTGACAGTATTATGTCTCTGGAATTCACCTTTGACCCATAGAATTTTAAATGGCATTCTGTATAAACACCACAACTTTCATATTTTGAATATAGTCCTGCTTACGCCACACTAATAACAAGCAATCACTGTGGCATTCAGCCTGACAGACCATTCTGCTTGTCTCGTAACTATCTCCTTTTATTTCAAGGAGTAGTTACGATCATGGCAGGTGTCCTTAATGCGATTAAAATTTAAATAATCCCTCCCCCAAAACAATGGCAGACGGTAGAATCACCGATTCCTATAGTATACTTCTTTTGTTAGAACTGCTAGTATATTTCTTTTGTTTGCAGTAGCCAGAAGCCACTTCTGCAGAAATAGTAGTCCTCAAGCCACTTCCGCAAAAATAGTTCAAACAAAAGAGATACAATAGATAACGATGAAAGGAAACAGGGCTAGACGTATATACGTGGATAGTGGGTCTGAGTCGCCAATTGAAACATCGGGAAGTTGGTTTTTGACCTATACAATATGGCGGAAAACAATGCATACACCTTGTCAAACAATAGAACATCTGTGTGGAATATGTGCACCAGCAGGGGCATTGTTTCCGCCATATTGTATAGGTTAAAAACCAACTTCATGTTGTTTCACTCGGCGACCATTCAACTGTGCGGCAGCCCGCTATCCATGTGTATAGAGGTCAGTGGTTACATCGTCTGCCGTACAAAATAGAAGGAGTGTCCTATCTTCCTTTCCCCATACTGACTTGCACACGCACATGATATATATACAATCTGACCGACTTTTTTTTCTGACGCACATGAATTTGGAAACCCTTCACAGATTAAGCCACTTGTTGTTCCGTTAAGATACAGAAGGCTAACAACATAATTTATAATTGTATCAGAAAAAGCAAGTCGGATACGTCACGTTTATTGAAACACCCTCGCTAACTTGTTCACACTCATAAATATTTACATGTTTGCACCTCAGACATGCACTCTACCACACAGCCTAACCACCATGCCGAGCTAAATACGAAGGAAGATACAATGTTTGTTTTAAGAATTTAGACATATTACAATATTTCTCGTAAAAGTAAAAAGTCCCTTCTCGAGCGCTCTAGAGGAAGACTTACCAGATTTACGAGGATAAAGCTAATATACATTAGGGATATTAACTCTAACGGCCCATGCACGTTTGAGGAAGGTCTTAAAAGTAGGGGAGGGCAAGTATGAACTTTTTTTACAAATCTTTTGTAAGACGAGCATATTCTATGGCCATTTTGAAAATGGCTCCTGAAAATGAATCAGGCAAGCTTTTTCACTCAAGATAAATTTCTAGGTTGGTTCAGTGGAGTTTAAGTTTTGTACATGAAGTCTATAGGGCTTTTCTGCTACTTTTGGAAAAACAAAAACAAACACGATCTTCAACCTGGATTTTGCTAGAAACTAACCAATAGGTATTTTATAGGTTTAGGCAAATAATTGTCAAAGAAAAAAATAGCAAATTTATTCTCAATGGCAGAAAATATATTTCTTCCAAAACTCTCTTCAATTCGGGCAAGGCAATGCAAAGCACAACCAAAACAAGACCACTAGTTCGTGAGTGAAAATTGAAGGAGTCTATTGTTGTAAGGTCAAGCCTTTGCAACCAATTATAACTTGCTGATAGTCCATGCTACAGATCATGTGACCTTGTTATACCATATATATGTTTTTCAACGGTTTCTAGACCAGTTTTTCCTGCTGAATCTGAATCCGATGGATGCCAGACAAAAAACCTTGAGCATTTTTGAAGAAACGCAAAAATTCAAAATGGCCACCAAAACTCTAAATTACTCAAAAGTTGTATTTTTTTGGCCTGTCCAGTCAAAACACCCATTGTGACCAATTAGAGTATGATTCATTAACCACCTAATTAAGAGATTCAATTTGGCCGCTGATACAACAAAGCAACTGATATTTATCTAATTTTGACCGTAGAATGATAATTTGGTATATATGCCAATGCTTTAGCAATCATCAATATATTAATTGAAACCATTATGAATAGCTTTCAACAATTTGAAAATCAATCACATCAAGAAACCATTCAAGATGGCTCCAAATGGCAAATCATTACTAATATATCAGAGCTGACAGTTTGGTATAACACTATAACTGATTTAGAGTAATTGAAATATCATAAACATAATAATTTGATTGATTCTGCAAGATGCCCTCCAGATAGGTCATTCATATGGCAGAAAATGTCAATCAGTAAAGGTCAGGAATTCATTCACAGCTGTAGGCTAGATACATATTTTGTGGTTTTATTTGGACTCATCGCCTTCCCAAACAAATCCCAGTAAGGCTTTCTTAAGTGCCATTGAGTCGTTATTCATTAAAATACCCCAATATGGATGCCAAAATTGCCAATGGACAGCCCAAACCTACCAAAACAAAGGAACCCAATCCTAACTATTGTGGTCACTATTTTTCACCGCTTTAAGGGTTATTTCCAGCCCTATTGGCTTACACCTCTGGATGGCATCTTACATGCACACTAAGGGGGCAGGTTGGTCCTTCGTATTAACTATCATTTCATAACTATCATCTATCAATTGATATATCATTCAAAATCATGATAGTCTCCCCGTTGATATATCTGGAGGCTATCTGATATTTATAGTCTATCAAATGCGGGTCTCTTCTTTTTAGAATAGCATTCATAACTACGCTATCATTGAAACTTTTGATAGAGTCCAGTTGATATATCATGATAGTCTAGCTGATATTTTGATAGTGATAGTCTATCACATGATAGTATATCATCACAAATGATAGTGTATCTGATCTTTTGATAGTCTATCAATCACATTGATATAGATAGTATAAACAAGCGGTGATATATCTGATAGATTATTAGACTGATAGTCGATCATTCACATTGATAGTGTATGATGTCTATTCAAATTGATAGTCTATCAGATAGTTTGATAGTGTATAGATCGTTTGCATAGTGTTTACAGAGTCTAAACAAGGGTGATATATCTGATAGATTGATAGGACTTATAGGCTATCATTCACAACTGATAGCTGGCTGATAGTCTATCAAATTTGATAGTCTATCAGATAGTTGATAGTGTCAAAGAGTATAAACAAGAGGTGATATATCCATGGATGAGAGGATAGCCACTAATAGTCTATCCTTCAAACTGATCGTGTATGATAGTCTATCAAATTTGATAGTATATCAATACCAAAATGATGGTGGTTCATGCTATTGGCTATTCTCTATACAAAGTCAGATAGGGTGAAAGTATTACGTTTTTAGGAGAGGGTGCTTCGTTTTAACTGCAAACTCCGATTAGGGTGAAGTTACTATTCTAGCGAGCGGTGTGCTTCTTTTAACTGCCAAACTTTACTATTTCGGGGATAAACCCGTGTTTAAAGTCAAGACATTAAAACGTTGTGGGTCGGAGATGGAAAGATAAATCAAATGAGGGGGTCGCCTAATATCTATGAATGAGTACGCGGGGTGTTTCATACAGCATGTGCAAGGTGTGCGTACTATTATTAAAACATTACATGAGTAGACGGCCAATTCATAAACCAGTAGGTGAAAGTTGTTAGCATGGCTAATGAGTGACTACATGCCCTCTGCACAAGGGTGTATGCAAAATATTTGTCGTTTATTAGAGGCAATCCTCAGAACTTTGGTTAGTTTGGAAACCTAAGTTTACAAAGGGAGGTAAACCTAGCACATGTGCATGTTAAATAGTGTCATTAGTTTGTACAGTATGTGGCAAATAATTGGCAAATAACGAATGTACCTCAAAATCCCATTTGACTTTATGTACAAAAACTTAAAATCACATGGAACAAACCCCACAAAAAGTTTATTCAGTAAAAAGCTTGCTAGATTCTTTTTCAGAGAGCCAAAATGCATCAGTGAGTGATTATTAAATATTTAACGACAACTGAACAAATTGCGTCATATCATGTGCATTAAAGGTAAAAACATCTAACACCTTTTAAATTCAAAACCTTAATGAAACATCTAATCACCAACATTTTAAAAAGTTAACTATATTTACACAGATACAGCCTCCTTCAGGAAATTTATCACCTGAAGAGACCTAATATCTTGAAATTAATGTTTCAAATTGGGACGCTATAATATTTTCTACGAAGTAAGCGCCCCATAATCACGCACTCAAAGTACGTTTCCACAGAATGAGCACAATCACAAGGAATACAACGCCAGGCGGCTCACATCCTAAGCCAAATAATATGAGTCATATACGTATGTCCAATGTTACATCGTGCTAATACAATCTCGTCCCTTCGTCCAATCAAACCCGAACTCAAAATGGCCATAGAATCCCTTGTTTTGAAAAAAAAAGTGGTAACTTGGCCCACCCAGATAAAGGTTAATGAATCAAGGTGCCTTATCTTTGGATGTTGCTAGGGGGACTGTGAATCCCGAGGACTATATCTCCTGCCACCCCAGTCTGTGACCTTTGTGCGTTTAATATTAATGATATTCATGTATTATTTGTATTAAAGTTACAGCAAAATGAAACTTAGCCCCCCCCCCCCTCCAAATCAGAATGGTATTTAGCTCTTATTATAGATTTCAAAATTAAGTGAGACCTCATCACAAGTTAGGTCCTTCCATTCAACGGGAGAGGTAAGAGAAATTATTTCAACGCAACGGGGTAAAAAGTTAGAATACTCATACAATGCATGTACTAGTAATATAGACTTTTAAATAATGCTTGACCTAAATACATTATTTCAGAGTGACTACCAGATTTATTTCATTAATTCATTGTTATTTGAACATATCTTTCCTTTGACACTGCAAACACATTGGTATCACAGCCCCATAGTGGAGAAATAAGTATTCTTATTATCGATACAGATAAACACAACTAAGTTTTATTGGTCATCAAAAAATAAAGGGCTCAACCTTTATATAAGGGATATAGGCCGGCAAAAACGATTTGCGATCTTGGCAACATGACATTACGATCCTCAATATTAAGAAACTATCAGAGATTTGATCAATCAGAATAAAAATAAAAAAAATCATCAAAAACCAGATTTTTGCATGTCTGTAGCAAGAATAGGTATAACATGCCGTAAAAAATGATAGGACCAAAAGCTGCCTAATAAGCAAAAAAATCGGATATTTTAGTCATTACTGTCCGTACGGACACTTACTACAACACGTAATTGAATGGGGATTCGAATCTGTGAACACTGCTGCTTTTTACCCTTTCTGTCAATTTGCCAGTTCCAAAAATAACTTACAAGAATTCTATAGACTTATCCTTCACTTTTATTAAAGCTATTCCTGCAAATTTCAAATATTTTAACTCTTTCGGGTGGATCACTGATAGTGGCTTTAACAGACACTTGTATAACTGAATACATCAGTTTCCAGTAAGCCGATTCTGTGCAGGAACTTTGTACCATGGTCACAATATGTTTTGTAATGGCAACAAAGGCCAAGTATCTGCATAGCCGGGGGTTGAACCCCATATCAATATCATCCTCGACCGAAAATGCAAGGAGTCTCATGTAATTGAAATCTACTATAATGTCCCTATCTGTTTTTGGGTATGTTATTTTTATGTGGCCTAGACTATCAATTGCAAGCAAATTGAAGAAATTTCATATTTTCTGAAAATGTGCCAGGACCGCTTTTAAGAACATAAACGGCAGTAATAACCCGTTGGTTCTAAAAAATGTCATGGCCCCCAAAAATAGTTCTACCAAGAACCTCTGAATGATGCTCTATAAACATACCTTAAAGGATTCCTAGAGGTTCTACAAAAAACAATTTTCTTGACCACAGAACCTTTTCATTTCTTCAAAGAATCCCACGATGATTCACTGAAACCCTAATGAATTTTCGTTGTTTTTTTTTTTATTATAACCAAGAAGGTTTTTCTCATGAAGAACTGGTTAGTAAAAAATACAATAAGATAAAACACATTCTATTTCAATTAAAACCTCGATTGAATCTAACACAAATACAATTCATTTTTAAACCTATTTTGATTAGTCTTTAACTACATTCCACAACCCTTGTATGTATGTTGAAATATCCTTTACATTTAGGTACCACATTCAATTCACTGAAATGTTTATCATCAGTATGAATTCTCACATGTGTGGCTTATAAATGATTTGAGTGTAAAATATTTACCACATTCAATGCATCACAATGGTTTGTCAGTAGTCTGAACATTGTGGTTTCTAATTATGTGACTTTGTAAACTTCTTCTCGATGCAAAATATTTACTACAATGAAAGCAATGAAATAGTTTGTCAACATTGTGACTTTCCATATGTTCAGTTAAATTCACATTGCTTGAGAAATATTTACCACATACATTGCATTGAACTGGCCTTGGCATGTCAATGTGAATTCGCATATGGCAGTATAAAACTTCTTTCTGTGTGAAACATTTACCACATTCAGTGCATTGAAATGGCTTTTCACCATTGTGAATTCGCATATGGGAGTATAAACTTCTTTCTGTGTGAAACATTTACCACATTCAGTGCATTGAACTGGTTTTTCACC
>JAMKCH010020728.1:0-28024 GCA_023653785.1 Ophioderma brevispina | reverse complement strand
TCGCTCCCTGTGACTTCTTCTTATCGTGTCCAAACACATGGTTCTCAAATATTATCGTATCTAAATGTGTACAATGTGTGGCTGCTATACTGAATTCCACAAGGTCCATGTCTGTGCTCCATCATTGGGCCGACCAATAGATTTCCAATCGTCTGTGGTATTGTTCCATAACCACAGGTAGCTGGTCCTGATCTGCTTCCAGTCATCCCCCATGCTCTTTTCGCAAGGAAAGCCTTAGATCGGTCGGGCCGGCCAATTCTGTGACTGGAAGTTATATCTTTGGCCATGATAGAGGTGCAAATGATACTCTGCTGCTAGTAACCATAAACTGGGACCACCATGGACTGACATTGGGTGTCCCATGTTACCTACGCATGCATTGTTGATATTTCTTTGGTAATATGCACTCTAATACCCAGTGAGAAGTTATTTGGTTGAATTTGGTGTTTTTTTTTTTTTTTTTTTTTTTTTTTTTTTTAAAACTGAATTTATATCACATGCACTGGATTAAAAACATGGTGTCCTCTGTTACATGATGAGTTGATATATTTGTTTGGCATATATCGAATTACCAGGCAATATAATGTTTTACTACTTTTAGACTGTGAAATACTTGCAACAATCCAAAACAACTCATATGAATGATGATACATAACTTTATATCTTTACCATAAAAATGGACAATCCATATGATAAGAGAGACAATTTGAAAAGATGTTTTCAACCTGTTGGGAGTAGTTTAGTTAGAGACCCCTTGTAACCTTAAAGACACATCAGTTGATTTGAAAAATATTTTAAATTTGCATGGATGAATAGCTTCACAGTGAAGGATGAGTCTTAGAATTCTCATAAGTTAGCTTTTTCAGCTTTGTAGAATTGACAGAAACGGAAGAAAACGGCAGCTGTTCCAAGAATTAACGATTCTCCATTCAATTACGTGTTTAGTAAGTGTCCCGAACGGACAGTAATGACTCAAATCTCCGATTCTGTCCTTATTAGTTGCCTTCTGGGCTTATCATTGGCAGGGTATGTAGGTACCCTGACTTGTTACAACTACATGTCAAAAAGCTGATTTTTTGATGATTTTTTTTTCGATTTGCTGATTTAGCAAATCATCACTGATAGTGTCTTTAAATTGGCAGCTATGGAAATTGTGAAAAAGTGAACCATATTGTGAGACCACTAAAACTACCTTTGCATTGATGTAGAGGGTACATACCAACTACTAAAAGGTGTCAAACTTTAGATGTAGTCGGGCATTAACAAACTCCCTAACTAAGGTGCCTGTGATATTCTGCTCCTGCCTGCTTCTATTCCATTTGTTTCATTCCTGATATAACATAGTTACCGACCTCTGGCGGAAAAAAAAAGAATCAAAAACCTACGGGGAAATTTTGTCAAAATGTGATTCTTAAGCTTATTTGACTTTACGGAAATACTAAAAATACTGAGCTTATGCTTTTTTATTCTTTTGCAATGTTTTGCACCATTCCAACATAGGTTGGTTCAGATGTTCCTCACTACAGGAGCATGGGTGAATTTGGGGGAAAAGGAATTTAGTGAATTTGGCTCAAATGACCTGACAAAGTCCCACAGGGGATACAAATGGATAAAGGCATCTGGGGACGAAAGTTTTTGGTCATTTAAAAGGGTATTCAACGATCAACAAGATTTTAAGATTTTGTTTCAATAAAAAAACACAAGTTAGACATAAAAGAATAATAAGCTTTCCTGCATTTGAAATCATGGAAAGAGCCCGGTATTAGAACCACCAAGGTAAATTTGAATTCTGAATATTTCAAGTTTGTGCCATCAAGGTTGTGGATGTTACATGTCCTAGGAATATTCACAAAAGCATCTTGGTTTTACCCTGTGTTGAGTGGCAGACCAACACAGTTGGAGGCACTTCAAGTATGCAGTAAGGATTCTGCACTGATTTTTGATGGTTAAAAGTGCTATTCACTGCAAAGTCAGGTCAAATGAAATGTCCTACTTTTCCTCCTTCTCTTTCAGACACATCCCATGTTTAGATGAAGGACATTTTTTGGTTGTTCTTATTCTTATTTCAATTAAATCATTAACATGAAAGATGTTCACATAATGATGAGTACATTTGGACATTGTTGTAATAAAATCCTTTTATTATGCAATGGGTTTGGAAATTCAGTCTGAATTTTATTCATTATCAATGGAAATGACCATCTACAAAAAAAGATAATCTTGCTTTTGAAAAGAGAATGTGGAAATATATGCAAACATTCTGACATGTTTTATGGCATTTAATTTGGTCAAGAGGCTTTAATAAAAGAACCGCGGAGCTGTTAGACGATGCATTCATAGCACGGTGTATTTATACCTTTTTGATTGGATGTTTAAGAAGCATTCCTGGAGAGGGAAATCACCTTCATCCCTGCATTTTTACAACCTGGGTGCCTGGCTATATTGGTAAGGTCATGACTAATGATGTTGGAGGCAGCAAATCAAATGAAAACCCTTTTCAACTGCCCATGGGCATACCGCACTAACAACTAGATGCGGCTTTAGAGGTTATATGCCGGATGTGTACCCCTAAATCAAACATGGAGTTCTTTTGTTGAATTGATTAAAGAACAAAAGAATAAAATGTTTTGCATTCAGGAATGCGTCTCGTATATGGTTTTGTAAAGGTTTCTTTAATGTGCTATCCATTAGACCTTACTCGGGATTTATTTTTGGGATGCATGCGAGTTTTAGAAATGGTGGACTTCAGTTCATCAGAACCACACATAGTGCTAGGTGATATGGGGCATTTGAAGGGGAATGTACCAGCTAAGCAAAGTGGCCAAGCAGTGTAAGATGCTGGACCGTCAGCAACATTATATGATCAAGCTTCCTGGGTGAAAGTCTTGCAAGAGTCTGGTACCACTGTCATGCTTAAATAGTTCCTATATGGTCAGTTGAATCATGCAGCATTAAAAATAAGTTGGTATGATTATTGAGTTTGTGCAGCTAAATGCAGTGAGTGCTTGGTGCCTCGTGGTTCTGAGAGTCATGAAAAGTTGTTGGTCCTGTGTGTCAGATAATTCATTCCTTATGTAAAAGTTGCGAACTTTATCAAAAAGAGGAAGGATCATCTCCTGGTCCATTAATATTCCATTACTGAAGGTACATTGACTGAATGCCACTCACTATTCATAAGGGTGGTGATACCGCCCCCATGTAAAAATAAAGAGACGAGTAGCTTGGTTGCAGCATGGACCTTACCTTTTCGTTACTGGCACCACTTCTCTACGGCACATCCATTGTTAGCAAGTCAGTTCCATGTACCGGTACTGTAGTATGCAGCCTTGGTATACGCTGAGTTAAAATATGCTCATCACCCCCAAGGACACAGTTCAGGGTTTTTACTTGTACATACATTGAACATGAACTGACCTGGTGTGATCTGGTATCATAATCCTACCCTGAAACCAATGGTGTATTTTCTAAATATACTGGTGATGGCAGGTCTGAAACTGTGCCAAGGGAATCAAAGATTTACTAGTTCCATAGTGATACGTTTCCTAGTTTCTATGATCCACCCTTCCATGCTGGCCTAATGTAGCTGCAAGGGACTCTACTCATACACCAGTGACACAACACACCAGGCTCGCTCTGCGGTTTTGAACCAATAACCTTCTGATCACGAGGCATATGTTCTATGCCACCATTAGGACATGGTGTGCTTCTGTTGATAAAATCCTCCAACCAAAAATAGTGTTATAAACCATATTTCAGTATAGTTCTTTTCGAGCTGGCCACAGTACAAAACAATTGAAACTTTGGTAGACATAGGAAATCAATGTAATATAGCCTACACTGCCCTGCACTACTCAAAATCCCGAGGTGCTGAGTGTTCAATCCATCAATCCTGCTTAAAGCGACACTGGCACTTTTGGAAAAATAGTGGTCACCCTCAAGATTTTTCAAAAAATTGATATTTTTGCATGGTTTTAAAAGCTTTCAGATACAAAAGCCTCACTCCGAAATGATTATACAAATCAGCTTCCTTATGGGGTAAACAGAACGATTTTATAATTTAATCCGTCGCGGCGAGCTAAATTCCCAGCAGACGACGAAATGCTTTAACACCAGAACACGCACTCCGTATTGCATGTTTCTCACGCTATTCACCATGTTTTGCCCGATCTATAACCTTTGTGGTTTTAATATCAGTGAGTACGAGTCAAAAATATTCATGTAAATAATACAATTTTATTGATTAATGTTATGGAAAACTTAGAAGTTGGCCTACAAATACCTGAATGGTCTTTATCCCCCCCCCCCGCATATCAATTTCCCTACCCTTTTTGGGTATGTATTTTTCTGTGTAAAATCATATCTCTGTTCTTCCAATGCTTAGACTATTATTTGAGAGCAATTTCAAGAAACTTTCATATTTTGTGAAAAGGTGCCATGCCGCTTTAGCCATATTTGCTTTCTTTGCTATCTCATTAATGATCTGTGACACTTAAATTCATGATGTCACCCCAACCAAAACATGCAACTCTATGGTTTCAAAATTATTTTTGCTGCTTTTAATTTCAATCACACTGTACTTGTTGCTCACCAAAGAGAGTTCACAAATTTAAAGAGACACGGGCAATTTGATAAATAGTGCGCCCTCAGATTTGTCAAAATCGATATTTTTGCATGGTTGTAAGGCTTTTATACAAAGCCCTCACCCTCCTAAAGATTAGACCAAATCAACGCTTCCTTATGGGTAAACAAACATTTTTATAATTAACGTCGCCGCCGACATTAAATCAGCAGACGATGAAATGCGGTTTAACACCAATAACCGCTCACGGCCGTTTGCATGTTTCCCACTCTAATGCACACTGTTTTTGAATCTTTCTATAACCTTAAAATAAAATATGCCTATGTAATATACCACATTTGTTTTGATTAAAGTGTATGGAAAACTAAAGTTGGCCCTACAAATTACATGGAGTCTTTATCCTCAACCAATGTCCCTATCAGTTTGGGGTAAATGTTATTGTTTGTATTGTGTACAATCCTCCTGTTCTTTCCAATAAGCCTAAGACTATCAGAGAGTAATTTGGAGAGTAAATTGAAGAAATTTCCTCTTTTGTTGAAAGTGCCAGTGCTGTCTCTAAAAGAGATAAAACAAAACCATGCTGTACAATAATTCACATTGTTCCTTAGTAGCTAGTAGTAGGCTGGTCCTATTTTGAATCGATCAAACTAAACAGGGCTTGTGTTAAATTGGGCATGGAGCATCCGTATAAGTTGCTCATAAGAGTAAATTTCCTCTGAGAGGACAAAATGAGTATTACATTCCAAGCCAGAAACTTTGAAACCTCACTGTACTCTTACAGCTTGATTAATACCAGTTGTCCCCTTGCCTGATAGACACGCTTTCCTAGCCCTCGTGTTTGGCAAGTGTTCTTTACTTACATATATGTGATTACACCGGGATGAGTTGATGATAGCTGATGATGAATGACAGCTGTATTAGTCTTCCGTTTAGGTTTCCCTGTAGGGAAGGGAGGGCTACTGATGAGCATGAGTCAATAGAGGAACGCTCGTTGTCAGATAGATCCTTGGGGTAATGATTTGCTTGTTTGTCTATGATATGAAAGATTTAAACATTAATGTCAGCATCTCTTTGAGGGATTTAATGATCAATGCTTTTGTGTTTCTGAAAATGCAGAAGGCACTAGGGATTTACTCTGGTTGTATGTGTGAGTGTCTGTGGTCAAAATTGTTCCCCTTAATCATATTGCAGCATGCCATATCTTTCCTTAGGTTACCATTGATTTTTTCCAGGTAGAGTACCCTAACTAATTAGAGGGATTAGCAGCGCATGCGAGAGAATCGAAAACTGTGAAATGCATGTTTTAACTTATAAATTCAGGGATAATTGTGTACAATTCCCTATAACTGCTTTAATGTAGAAAAACCCACCAAATATGCAAAAAAATTAACGATTTTTGAGAAAAATGTCATTAACCTTCTGCGGCAAATACACATCAGCGAAGGGTCTCACAATCTGCACTAAACAGCGATTCTGGTTTACACCAGTACAGAAGAACAAAGATCAACAAGTTTGTGTTGAGTCAAACAAACTTATTGATCATGGTGCACAATACCACGCTAAAAATCTGTGATAATTCCCCCCGGAATGCTATGTTTGATATCCAATTGGAATTTTGATACGCACGTATAAAATTAATAGAATCAATAAAAAGTCTACTGCCTTGTCTTAATGCAACGGATTTCAAGGCCAACCATTGCAGGTTATTTTGCGTTTCCATCCAGTAACAAAAATAAAATATGGAATTTTTGATGAATTTTTTGATGTTTTCGATTAGCAAATCGCTGGCTAATCCTGTGTAAGGGCACTATGTTGGTGACCTCATGTGACCTTGGTGTACCTCATGTGACCTCATGTACCTTGGTGACCTCATGTAGCCTTTTGGTCTCCTCACAAACCCCGACGGCAGATGACTCTTGTGGTCGGGGACCGCGATGTATTTTTGTTTGGTAGTTATCTCTTTCCTGTGCAATCCCCCCTCCTGCATGTACACAGCTGGATTCTTACTGACAGTGTAACCCAGAGCATAATTGTTGGTGATTTTCTCCTTAAAAGACATCAAATTTGAGCTTAGCTTCCCTTCCTCGCGGGGGTGGGTCTCACATTGGGAGGAATTTTGGTAGTGTTCCAGCTCTAAGACCCTATTTTCAGGCTCTTTTTCAGTTCCAGACACCCCCATTTAGGAACCATTTCCATTCCAGAGACCCTCTTCATGTCCAAAGCCTATTTATAAACTAATAATTCTAATCTAATCTTTCTAATCTATTAAAATCTAAAATATAAATGCTATCTATCTATCTAAACCAAACTTTTCTTCAAACTAACAAGTAGCTGGAAATTTTAAGGAATGCAGCTACTCACTTGCTTTATGAAATTTTGGAAAACCTAGTTCCGGAACCCCCCATTTTTGGGCCTCAAATCAGCTCCAGAGCCTCAATTTTTTTAATCCTGGAGGCACATAGCTCCCCCCCCGGGCTTGGCTTATTTCACACAGTAACTAGTACTAGAAAAGCATGTATATGCAAAAAAACAGTTTTTTAGAATATTGACTCCTGCCGTGCACCATCACTTGAAATCGGCTTCAAGTAAGCCAGGCTGCTTCTACTTATAGCTCTCACTTAATACTTAAGGCTGACTCAGAGATTTCCCGGGTAGGGTGCCTTCAATTTCAAACAATCGTGTTTTTGGCATTTACATAATTCTGTCCATTCTAATCACTGGGTGAAATAGCTAAAGCTCAATCGAAGTCTTCATGTAGAAAATCAACAATGTGTTATAACATTTCAGAGGAATTTTTGTTATAACAACGTATCCTATGGCACTATTATACTGTACATAAATGTGCATGAAACAGCAAATCTGGTTCATCTCTAACTTCGGAATTGAGCATTTTAGGTGACTATCTTGGTCTAGGTTGGCTAATTTCTAATTCGGACCACTGAAAATTTATATTTCAAAATCGCCAGTCAGCCTTCTAAATGCAAATGGCACATTTTGACGAGCGCCCCCAAAATTTGAGGTATTTTGGCACAGTTATGTTGGTAATTGTCTAGGAAACTATACCTGCGAACGAGAATGCTAAAAAGTGATTATTTCTCATAAAATAAGCGATTTTGTAATTAGAATTGGGACCACAGATATGACTTATCCCTAGCACAACTAAATCTCACCAAAACTCACTGTGTTAATTGAGAAAAATGCACTAAGTCCAGAAAGTAGCGATGACGTCATCAAACCAAGACTCATATGGGCATGAAATCGCTGGCCGGGCCAGCGACACCGCCGTGGCGTGCTATCCCGGGTCATGGGCCCAGGGCCCAAAGGGCCCTGGGTTCGAATCCCACCCGAATTTGCGACTTTTCTTGTTCCCCTCTTCCCTTACTCCTTCAGTTCCTCCCGGGAGAAACTGACGTCAGGGTTAGGGTTAACGGCAGAGCTGGAAATGCTACATTTATGTCCGTCCATGATGAAATAGTGCCACCTCGAGAAAATAACCTCTAACTTGACTTGCCTGAACCAATAAAACAACTATTGTATGAGCGTAGACATGTACATGGCGCTATTTCCCAGCTATTTCACATTGGAAGGCCGTTTCCAGCAGCCGTTGAATTATTGGAGGTCTCCGATAATAATTATTCTAATTACAAAATTCCTTCGTTTGTGACACACAGACATTTTCAAGCTTAACCATTCACAGGTATAGTTTACTAGCCAGTTACCAATGCAACCGTGTAAAAATCTCAATTTTTTTGAAAAATTGGGGGGGGGGGCACTCTTCAAAAAAATGTGCTAATATTAAGTCTCCTGTAACTATTTAATCACAGTACAAAATGTTGACATGATTTTTCAATTTGATACTTGTGAAAATCTGAAAATCTTCCCTGAGTCCAAGCAAGTATTAAAAATATGACATTGTCATTTTAAAACCACAATAATAATTTAAAGGCACTATCAGTTTATTTGAGAAAATCAAAAAAAAATATCAGAGAATTGTTGTCTGTAACAAGTATAGGTATCCTAACACACCGTGCAATGATACGGAATATTAAGGACCAAATCGATATTTAGTCATATCTCTATACAGAAACTTACTACAACACGTAATGAATTCCGATTATACCTTCAAAAACACTGCTGTGTTCTTTTTCTGCGATTTTGCAGTTTTGTAAAAAAAATAGGAATTTCTATAGACTTGTCCTTCACTTTAATCCATCCAGCATTTTTCAAATATTTTGACTCACTTGTTGGAAGAATCACCGAGAGTGTCTTTAAGTTAATGATCTGATCATAAGACACCCTGAGACTTAATTTCCAATTAAAACTCTAAACTTAAAAGCCAAAGTTTCAATTTGATACTCCATCTTCCCAGGACCACAGCTGATCTTGAATTCTTGTGTGACATAACTATGATGGTTATTGGAAGAGTATACCGTATGACGTCTAGTGGACGCCTAAGGTCAGAAATACCTTTCAAACACAAATTAAAGGGGCCTTGTGCACAAG
Source organism: Ophioderma brevispina (assembly GCA_023653785.1). Classification (NCBI taxonomy): domain Eukaryota; kingdom Metazoa; phylum Echinodermata; class Ophiuroidea; order Amphilepidida; family Ophiodermatidae; genus Ophioderma; species Ophioderma brevispina. The sequence continues at coordinate 18,942 of JAMKCH010020728.1, read as the reverse complement.
TGATCTGAATTTTATATAATATAACGATTTTAATTGATTGTAATTGGTTCAATAAATTGGTATGCCCAAAACATTACATAAATCAAAATCCTACACAATTACACAACAATTGTTAATACGTATTGTCCTCTAAGAATGTCCCGTAATGCCACATGATGCGTTTGCAGTTCAACGATGGTATGTCTTCACAGCCACGAAACGGACTCAAAAATGACAGCATTGCAAGTCACCGCTTATAAATCCTCAGGTCAACCTATTCCATGGAATCTTCTCAGTCTGAAGATAAATTTTGTCCAGCAGTCAAGACGGACAAGGTTACATAAGTCCCTCGAGGACAATATTCCACAGTATATCAGTCCAAGATAAGTTTCACCACGATTCTATTGTCCACATTGAAACCTATTTTGATTCCCAGCACTTTCGGATTCAAAAGAATGACAGTAGGAGATGAAGAAATTACAGCACTCTGCTCACATGGAATTGAACATATAATTAATCCTGGCACTGTGTGTGAAGCATTAAATCTACAATTATATTAGTAAGATAAAACAGCTATATCTATACTGTATAGCTGATTGCAACTTGCTGACGGCGAGACTTAGCTCAAAATCTCAAACATATTACTGACTTCAGGGAAATTCCCGGAAAAAATCTTACATGTTCTGATTTCAAAACATAAAAATAAACTCAGTTTCAAGTTTAGCATTCTTGGGCAATTCCCCACTTCCCCATTGTGCAATCTAAAACCCAGGTGCACTTAGCAACAAACAATACTAGGGTTATTCCTCCTTTACTTTTATAGTAAACAAAAGTACCTTTTCCCGTGAGAAATCTCTCTCAAATAAAATTGAGGAAATAATATTTTTAAAAGTTTAATCAGAAAACGGAGGCTATATAAAACACTACCACTCTCTAAATGCTACAAAGAGTGAAAAACCGAGTGAATCTTAAGCACTCGAAAAGTGTAAACCACTCAAAATTAGTTTCTGTGTTTGGTTAATTCCTCCAAAAAGAGAGAAATCACTGAACTTCAACTGTTTCACCAAAAAGAAGTGAAAATAGAGTGAGGGTTAACATCACTCTAAACAGTGTTGTCCTCCATTTAACAAACTCTTTAAAAAGAAAGTGGACAATTCACACAACTTAAAGTGACATCACTCCTTTTTGAAGTTCACATTCACTCGTTCTACTAAATATTCACTCAAACAGGAGTGAATGTCTACTCTTTAAAGAGTTAAAGACACTATCAGTGATTTGCTAAATCAGCAAATTGAAAAAAATCATCGAAAATCAGATTTTTGCATGTATGTAACAAGTACAGGTATCCTAACATACCCTGCAAATGATAAGACCAGAAGCAACCTAATAAGGACAGAATCAGAGATTTTAGTCATTACTGTCCGTTCGGACACTTACTACAACACGTAATTGAATGGAGAATCGTATCTTGGAACACTGCCGTTTTCTTCCTTTTCTGTCAATTCTACAGCTGGAAAAGGTAACTTATGAGAATTCTACAGACTTATCCTTCACTTTTAAGCTATTCCTGCAAATTTCAAATATTTTTCAAATCACTGATAGTGTCTTTAAATGGAGGACAACACATTTTAGAGTGGTGTTCACTCTCAATCTTTTTGGAGTGAAAATTCAGTGATTTCTCTCTTTTTTTGGAGTGGATTAACCAACACAAGCAACTATTTGTGAGTGGTTTACACTCTTTTTCGAGTGAATTAAGATTCACTCGTTTTTTCACTCTTTTTACATTTAAAGAGCATGTCGCACCCTCTCCCATCACGCACAACCTAGGGGTTTCTACCAACTTCAGCCCAATGATAAATTTATCTACACACTCAACTTGAACCTAGAGGGTGTTTTGAACCAATCCCATAATGCATTGCAATGTGCCTATACAGTACTGTACTACACACATGTCTGTGCTTAGGGATAATGTGTTCTAAGAGTCCGAGAACCACAAGACATTTCATAATCATGCAAAAAATTACTTAAGTACTAATGCTTTGTGGGCTAAAATGAATGTAAAAGTCAGGATTTTATGTGTTAAGAATAGGATCTTTGTGGGATCACATGACCCTCCCAACCTGGTGCATTTTGGGATTGACTCAATACACCCTCTAACTTGTACCTATGTAGATAATTAATTAAACTTAAATGTCATCAACATAATGTGTCATAACAAAACCACACTACTTGCTATTTCATTTCATTTCACTGTTTTATCAACCCCAAAAAATGCTTGAGCTTCACACAGAAGTTTGTCAACCAACTCTTCAATCGCGCTTCTATTTTCTTAACTCGGCTGCACGTCCCCTAAAACAATCTCCTTTTGAAAATTCATTTCCGACCAAACAACAATATTGTCGGAGCATTTATAGCTCCAACTTTTGGCCGGTGTTTGTCATGACACGTCGGAGGCACTCAGCGAGCCTCGGAGGGACAGATTCTGAGGAAGTACTTGGTTAAGTTGTGTTAGCATTGGATGTCCTGAAGAGGGTACTACCTATGATTAATCTTCATATGGCTTGGCTATACCGGTATATCCAACCTCAATATAGCGTTTTATATACGCAAGTCTTGTTGTCTCGTGTTGTATATACGTAAGTCTTGTCGTCTCGTGTGTATAGTCACCCGACTTTGCCATAACTTGAGCGTGCGTGTTGGTGTATATGTGTGTATTTTGTGTCTGAGTGTGGTTTTAGGCAGTGAAATCTGATCACAAAAGTACTCTGTTTTTGCCCAGGAGGTACTTTTGTCTGTGTGCTGGACTTTCATTTGAGGTACTATAAATTGTCACTATAAATTTCAACATTTCCTGTGTGTTAGAACTCTGTTGCATTAATGCACTATCCGTGATTTGTTAAATTAGAAAATCTAAAAAATCATCAAAAAATATTTTTGCATATCTGTAACAAGTATAAGTACCCTAACATCCCCTGTAAATGATAAGGCCAAAAGCAAACTTAATAAAGGCAAAAATCAGATATTTTAGCCTATAATACTGTCCTTATGGACACTTAATTGAATATCTCTGAACATGGCTGTTTTCTTCCTTTTCTGTCAATTTAAAATTGACAGCATTCATAAAAATGAAAAATGCTGCTGTAGTATTTCCCAATGCACTGGCATATCCAGACCTGGCTTTTGGGAGGCTGCTTTTACATGTTTTGCATACCCCCAAAACACCCCCAAGATACTCCACTGAAATGTATATGCTGTAAAGTATAAATTGGAAATTATTTTGAAATTATTTTCCAAGTAGAAAAAGATCATGTACATCCACTATTTGAATTTAAGGTTTGCTACAGCTGCAGATAAAATTGGCCCACTTGACCAAATGACCAAAATTATGGGGTTCTTTCTCTATCTATAACAAAACACTGGAACGTTAGCACTCATTATGAGCTAGTAAAAGCTCAATTCCCTTGGCACAGTTCAGTTGCTTTCATTCACTGGTGTATTTAGAAAATATACCCCCTGGTTTTTGGGTATGATATATGATACCCAGATCACACAAGGTCAGTTCATGTCAATGTATGTACAAGTACGACCCACTGATCTGTGTCCTTGGTGACTCGGTTCACTTAGGCTTGTCTTACCCGTGCATACAAATTCCAAAGATAACCACAAATGCATTGAAATGTACATTCCATTTTCATATTAAATGAAAAGCCAAGTAACAAACTTCAATACTGGGAATTGATTTGCCTTAAAATTATCCTAAGTTAATTCTCAACCGAGCATTAGCAGACGCATAAAATCAACATTTGGTCCCATAAGTAGCTGTGTTTTTATCCCAAGCTCTGATAAAATGCCATTGCAAAGTCATCTTTGATTGTTATCTTTAAGGGGAAGTAGACATCCAAGTATCCGATTTTCTAGTAATTGTTATTTTAGTCGCAACGATGACATTAGGTATTCCCGTATGATTTCTATCATCTCTATGATAGGGTAATGACTAGACTAAAGGGAATTATTAGTCCGTGGAAAAAAGCACCCAATTGTCGAGCATGTTTGCGTTGTGGCACAAATGCCATTATAGACGTAATTTCTAAAGGTCAGAAAAACACACACTGGAAATCTGATTGCAAAATGGGTGAAAATTGATCAAGTTGTGAAGCAAATTCACATATTTCTGTTTCTTAATTCCCTTTGTGGTCATGCAATCAAGGATACTTTACCTACGTTCAGGTTGGGAAGTAAAAGGTCTGTGTGTCAAATGTAATGGATCATGTCTATATTAAAGTGGCTCTCAATTTTTTTCAAAAAGTGAGGGTTTTTTTAATAACACAATGTTTACTTCTGTCCTCAGCAAGAAAACTTGTGATTGTTTAATGGAAAAATCTATATTACTAAAAAAACGACTTTGTGGGTTTGTTTGTGGGTTTTTTGTCCGGCTATACGTTTCGCCATCCTTTAACATATGGTTATGAATTTTGGTATGGTGGTAGAGCTCCGACGTTCTAGGTTTGTGGTCATGTTTTTGAGGGGTCATTTTGGGGTCAAAGGTCATCCAGGGTCGTCATTGGGTAACTGGACCATGCTTTGACGTATGGATATAAATTTTGGTATGGTGGTAGAGCTTCTCCGTACAAGGGTTGTGGTCACGTTTTTGAGGAGTCATTTTGGGGTCAAAGGTCATCCAGGGGTCATTATTTGGTAACTTGGCTGTGCTTAATGACTGACTTAAGTGCCCAGGACGCTAATTAGGTCGAATATAGTACCTTCTGAAAACATTCCAGTATACTCATCTAGCGGGTATACTCAGCGGGGGCCCGCTAGTTAAAATCAACAATATGCCTGAGGAAGATTCAGGGATGGTCTTCTGTGGGTGAGGAGTATTATTTCTTGTTTACAGAAGACAACAACTAGTCCAGATGGGGTCCTGGGTGACTAATTAACGGACGAACTTCCTTAAGTCGGGTGACTAGTAAGTACAGGCGACTAGTCTTGCAAGTTGTCCTTTTTTGACAAAAAGGACCTACCTTTCACCTTCAACTGCCCTAAATGTAATGTGTGTTACTTGTAAGGCACTTTGTGGAGTACACGTTAGTAGATAATGATGGTCATGTATGTTTTACATTTTGTACAGAACTTGTCCGATTTTTTATTTGAAAAGTCTATATATAGCAGGTGGTGGGGCCAGGGTAAATTAAGAGGGGCAAAACATGATCGATTTATGCAATTTATTGCTCTGTTTTTTCCCTTCCTGAAGTTTGAAAACATCTTGGGGGGGGAGCAGCCTCCTGCCACCCCCCCCCCCAGCCAGTGCTGCCCCTTAATCATCATGTCCGTTGCCTCAACCACATATATACCCACATGTTGGTTGATGACCAATTGACATATGTTTGTGGGAGGTGGAAGAGGATCCACATGTTTGCTTGTACTGTGTTAAAAGCATAGGATGTAGGTAGTGTTTGGTACAACTCAATGTGTTTTACAATCAAATTACAAGTTTTGTTTCCATCAAAACTGGTGTTAAGTTTGTGCTACTGTGCTAGGCTCTCATATCAATTTGAGAACATGATCCACTTTAAAATTGAACAAGCACCTTTAAGGTGGCTGTGAAGTCAGGAACTTAGTCAATGGCCAGTTTTTTATTTTTTTTCATGTTTATAACGGCATAACATGTTTTCTTTCCATAAAATCTTTTTTTTTAAAAAAAGTAAATATATTTATTTTTTCCCTCCTATTTTTGTTCATTTTACTTTTCCTATTACGCAATATTTTTGACCAAGAGCAATCACATGATTGGGCTGACCTGCAAAAGGGCGGGTAATTTCCGCGTATTACGCAATACTCGCCTGTTCTATTTCTGCGCGCGCGATGTACTGAGCGCATCAAAAATCGCCTTGATGCATCGATTCATATGAAACGCACACACCCATGGTAACTTGTATTCAATTGTAAATGTTTGCCCACGTGAGTTGCTTTTGCAAACAGAATGGGATTTAAATTTTCACGATTTGAGCCTCATCATTTTGATCATAGTATCCAGATGAAGCACTTTGACCTGGTGCAGAAGCTGTGTGAAGAATATGAGATGAAACGCTTGTGGTTTGGAGTAATGCTATCTTTTGTAGTCAAATGGGACATATTTGGACAAAATGGCGATTTTCTCTGTGTTTCCCTTTCGGAGATAATTCGTGATTTCGGTCCCGCAGTTACTCGAAATCCATATCAGCAACAGTTAAAAATGAAATGCATCGGATAGTAGCCTATCAAAATCTAGGGGTCCGGTATTTTGTAGTTTTTCATTTTTGTTAAAATCGTGATTTATGTCAACCTTGAACAATCTTGGCGTTGTTCAAATTGAAACAACGCGGTTTTTTGCTTTTTTGTGTCAACTAATTTGATAATAGTGCAGAATTTGAAAAAGGGAAATACCGACCCTAGAACTAAGACTCTGTAATACGAACTACGAACAAGGCACTTTTTTATAACATTTCTATTTTTTTTTATAGGGACACCAAAAAAAATGAGTGAAACTCTCCATTTGTTTTATGATTTTCCTCAAAAATATAACTATTTTGGGGGAAAAATATTTATCCTATTTGATCTTTGAGTCATTTCCTTCTCAAAATGTATACTTTTTGATATATGTTGGACAACAATTAAGAAGTACGCCAAAAAACAGTTCCTTTGAATTTCTGACTTCACAGCCACCTTACGACAAATAAGCAAACTGAAAATCCAAAATGTGAACCAATAGTAACGGGTTTGTTTGCTGTATCTGAGGATGCTCTGAGTTTTCTAATGAGATTTTTGACCCAATATATGCTCCTGGACCATATAGCCAGTACCATATGGTCCTGAAGCATATGTAATATGGAGAAATATTCAAATTCAATTTGATGTGCACATGGCATAATAATGCACCTGGAGCAGTATTTGACTTTATTTCTCCACTGCTGCAAGAACATATTTTGCCATATGCTCCTGGAGCATGTGCACTCCAATATGCTCCACAGTCATATCAAATTTTGGCAAATATGGCTCCTGGAGCATATTTGGCTTAAAATATTTCTGTTCCCTCGATTATTTTTTGGCTCCAGAGCATATGCTTCTGACCATATGCTCCTGGACCATAGCTCCTGTACAAAATAATGCTCCTGGAAGCATAATTTCGAGCCAAATCTCATAGAAGCCAGACTGAGCCCCTTTCGAAAAAGATATCAGTAGCAAAACTTTCTCCATGAAGTTAGCATTGTAATAATTACTTACAATGCAAGCCTGTTGTGATGACCACTCAATGGCCGAGGACTATTTCTTTTTGCAGCGGATTAATGACTAAGAAATCTTCCCCGCAGCGGTCGCAATTAATTATCCCCCACAATAGCTTGTTTACATGGTCATGCAAGGGCGATGCCTATTACGTTGTTTGACGTGTGTCAAATTGGCAGTGTTATTACATTGTTCAACTTCTTTTTTAGCTTTTGGTTACTTGTTTCTTCTCCAGGCTTTTCATTCTTAGAGTAATTTGGCAAGATTTCTGTTTTGTCACTGATTAAAGGCCGACTCAGAGATTTTCCGAGGAAGGCGCCCTCAATTTTCTAACAAATCAGTATTTTGGCACATTCATAATGCTTGTCCCTATACTATTCACTGTGTGAAATAGTTAAGCTCAAATCAAAGTCCTTCATAAAGAAAATCACAACTTTGTTATACAATTCTGGATCCGGAATTTTTGTTTTATACAGTATCCTATGGCACTGAAATGTGTACTGCATGGAAATGAAACATGCGATTCATCTCAACTTTGGTATGCGCCATTTTGAGGTGGACATCTTTATTTGGTTATATTTAAATTATTACACAAAACCATAGAGTTTTAAAACATACCATAAATAAGTCAATGCATCTTATGCAAGCGCGAATCTAGGTAGGGGTCGGAGGGGTGAGCTCGCCTACAGGTAAGTCTGCAAAATCTTAAAATCAGCCCATTTTGGACAAGTTTACCTAGGTGAAAAAAGCATGGTTTGACATGGTTAACCATGGTTCAACCATGGTTAACCATGGTTCAACCCCCCCCCCCCCCCCCCATGGGTTAGCCATGTTTTTGAAAAATGGCACGCCACAGCCAACCATGGTCAAAACATTCCAAAGTGACCATGGTCAACCATGGTCAAACATAGGTTTTGACCATGGTTGACCATGGTCACTTTGGGTTGTTTTTGACCATGGTGACTGGGCGTTGCCATTTTTTTTTTAAAAAACATGGGTAACCATCGGTCAACCATGGTCAATATGATAATGTTTAACCATGGTGACATGGTCAAAATGTCCATGATCAACCATGGCTGACAATAAGTGCCATTTTTCAAAAAAAAACACTGGTAAACTCCCAAAAAAACCACAACATCCCTAAGGTTTTACATATTGTATACACCCAGATATTCCTATCTGACATTTAGGTACATTAGTTTATAGTGACAGAAAATCAACTTACCTTGACTGGGATTGAACCAGGGACACTTGGCATACAAGACTGATGACTTACCAATTGAGCCTTAACCTTTCTTGCTTATTAACAAGAGGCAAAATAATAATATATCAAATTGTAAAAAAAGTTTCAACAGTATAAACACACAAATAAAGCACAAGCAAATGGCGACCTACGTCAAAGAGCTTCACAGTGGTGAAAGAAATCTGAAAAACCTCAGGGATCCCTGTATCCGAGTGAAACAATTGCACTGAAATGAATCATGGTCAACCATGGTCAAATGAGGTGGTAAACATGGTTGCCATGAGAAGGACCATGGTCCACCATGGCCCACAAGGTGACGACCATGGCTGACAATGCTCAGCCATGCTAATGCATGTGACATGGTAGACCATGGGGACCATGGTAACAACGGATGACCCATGGTCAAGCCACCGTGGCTGATCATCGCTGACCATAGTCCAACCATTGTCAGCCATGTCTTGACCATGGTTGACCAAAAAGAATTGTGTGGCACATATCTATGCGTACATCATCCGTGCATTGTGGGAGTAGAAGTCCCGATGACTTTGGCCGGGAAACCCAAAACATGTAATGCCATTAATGTTAACCCATTCCATTACGCTGTAATTGTGCCACCATTCACCCCATGACTTTTCTTAGTTATTCTCAGAGCTGAATATAGAGGGGACAAGTGTAATTATTATCATTAACTCCATGGATCTCCTAATTAACCAAAGCTTGCATGATATTGATATTTTTTCCACAATCTTGGGCCATAGGACATTGGTAGTGACCATGATCCTACATGCCCAATTTCCTAATGCAGTGACTATGGCAGCAAACAGCCACTAAGTGTCAGGTCAAACAGTGGCTAGACAATAACCAACTCCTAAATTTAGGACCATGGTCAAACATGGGCTACTTGAATGACCATGGTCAACCCTGGTAAAACATAAGGACTACCTTGGTCAACCATGATCCGACTTGAGGTTCTGGGTAGTGACCATGTCAGTCACAATTGCACTGAATGACCATGGTCAACCCGGTAAAATGAGGTGATTAAACATGGTTGACCCATGGGTATACTTGGTGCCCCATGGTCCACCATGGCCCACAAGGTGACGACCATGGCTGACAATGTTCAGCCATGCTAAAGCACGGTCGACCATGGTATCCCATGGGGACCATGGAACCACGGTGACCATGTCAAGCCACCATGGCGGATCATCGCTGACCATAGTTAACAATGGTCAGCCATTTTGACATGGTTGACCATGGTGACCATGGCTGAACGGTTGACATTTAGCTAGGTAGCCTTTTCAGACCACCGGTAACTTGACGTTTTTCAAAATCATGGATCCGCCCCTGTAGCAATGCTTCCTATACCACTGTGTGGAAAATATAAATGTTAACTTGGAAGTGTTACAAAAGGTTGATCCATTCGCATACCTTCACTGCATATATATAAACGGGCTTGAGAGGGACCCTGGGGACCAGAAGGACTTCTAATACTGAAAATAGAATGATTGCGTTTTGGCTGGAACCCAGAAGGCGCGTGCCTGGAAAGCACCCCCAAGATGTGCCACCAGGGGCAGATCAGGATTATCATAGAGGAGGTGCCCAAATGTCCGCCTAGCTGCCACCCGCCGGGGAGACCATTTTTCCCAGTCGGTTCGAAATTATTAAGGGGCGAACACTGCGCCCACGGCCTGTACCGTCATCTTCGAGAACGTGCGGTGGGCAAAAGTAATTTTAGATCTCAGGGCGCGTGCCACCCTATATGGCGGCTCCCGGAGCCCTGCCAAAAATAGAGGGGGCGCACCCACCGGGGTGACACCCCCCCTCTAAATCTGCCCTGTCCACTGCCTTGTACAGTGAATCATTGCTATTTGCTATTATACTTGTGCAGGAGAATATTTCATCATGTTAATTTCTTGTTTGACTTGGTAAATTTCATGACAGAAAAATACATTTCTGTTCGAAACAAACCAAGGTTGAGAGGCATACCACTTAAAGATGTTAGGTAGCACAGCATTAAAAAGTTGATAACCGGTACTGTTGAAAATTTTTGCCTCTGAAAAAAGTATTTAATGAAAAACAGTTCTTTTCCCTTGGAAAGCTTTCACCTCATAACTGAAGGTGTTATAGTAATTAATATATATTGTGCCTGTGCATTAAGAATTTAAAGGTGCAGTGAGAGATTACACATAACAGGTGTCCCAAAAATATCCCCGTCTGAAAGGATTAAGCTGCATATTTCTTTGGTACAAAAATTGTGAAATTTCTATTTTCATATAGGAGCAAATAGGAAATTCAGCTTATGTTTTATATTGAAATATAGGCATATAAAAATCACCTTTTGTTTTCACTTTTAAGACATTTCTGTACCAATACACAACTTAAGAAACCTTTCGGGTGTCTAATCTATATGAAATCACAACATATGACACCTCACGTGGATGCCTCATAATGTCTCGTTGCACCTTTAAAAACGGCCGTGTTTGTCTTCAAAAAACGTGCTCAGTCGCAAAATTCAATTGATCACCTGCTCAGTGTAAAAAGGCTTATTGATCGGACATGTACAAAGTGGATCAAAACATCAGCTGTTTGTAGCGGTCATTGGTGAAAATACCCCCAACAAAATTTACTTTACTATTAGCAAAAATCTCAAATTATGTGCATTCTCTACTGCTTAAACTTCGAAGTACAAAGTAAATGAATTGATGCGCTGCGCAGCATTATTGTGCCTTACTACAAAACACTTATACACGCTTGGGCGCAGTCTAATTCAAGCACGATTAAGCCATGGTGCATGATAGGCAGGTAGTGCCAGGGGATAACGCATGTACAAAGAGGAAGAACATATACCAAAATCTCAAGGTGTGCCTTTAAAATATAACCACAATCACATGTGTATTCTTCCTTGATTGTCCAAGATCCAAAATGACTTGGCAAATTTTATTGTGTTAGTCGCAGTTATTCTCTTTTTTCTCATATTGTCAACGTCACAGGCAACACAATGGACTGTATTGTAGAAGTCTACGTTGAAGGGGGAATGCAACTTTTGCCAATTCCATACATAAAAAGGCTTTTAACACTGAACAGGTGATTTGTAGACTTTTTGGGATCTATTGCCGATTTTGAAGACAACTGCATACTAAAGGCACATACACAATATCACCTTAGTTACGATGTAAAAGCTTTCCAAAGTAAACTGCTTCTTACAGGGGTATTTTGAGAGTACTTTTTACTCTTTTTTTTGGCTGAGTGACATAACCATCTTTTAAGTGATACATTGTCACCTTGGTTTGTTTCCGCAAAGAAATTCGATGTTTTCCATCGTAAAGTTTACCAAGTTGAACAAGGAAGTTTGATGGTGGATAATCTCCTATACAATTTCATATAGCAGATGCGTGCGTTGTTTGAAAAGGCACAACAGCCATGTGTGTGATGTCTACTTGGCTAGGTGTTATAATTAAAATATGGTGTTGATTTATTTTGAAGTCTACAGTTAGCGATTGATCCGCAAAAGTCGATCAATTGCCTGCACATTGTAGAAAAGCCTTGATTCAGATAAATATTTCAAGAGAAATGGCATCATACCATATTCTTACCAATAAGGGTCATCCCAATAAGAGCCCTTGCATCATAATTTTAGGCAAATTTAATGAATTGCCCTCAGATTTCTGGGTATTTTCAAGGTTAATCGCCATGTTATTAAAAAAAACAGTTAAAGTGGTAATATGCCAAGGATTATGCCATAAAAAGTTGTGACCTCTTTCATTTTTGTTATTTAAAAATCACAAATGTGCAAGGAGCTTGATGAAAAATCTCCTTTTTATCCTATACAAGGTTAAAGATTCAATTAGGTTTCTTTATATGTGCATGATGCCAAAGGTCATGGAACCAAGGTCAAGGTCATCGGAGGTCATGTTCCATACTACCATTTTGCCAGTGTGATGATGCAAGTTTACTTGCAGTATTTTTTTATTATTACTAGAGTAAAAGGTTCAACACGAGATTTTGGCATGCATGTATTAGTCCTAGTAGTGAAGTTCATATCAAGACCCCCAAAAGATTTCTTACCTAGTTAGTATTTGGCTTCAGAGATGCCTTGAAAGTGAAACAAAAGGCAGTTCTGTTTTTGATTTATTTCAACACAAACATATGCTGAATTTGTTCTAATTCAATTACCAACACTGCTGCAAACCTTTTGTACCAGATATAAGGCATGTGCTCATAATAGTTAATTACCAAGGTGATGTCCTTCCATTTCTGTTAAAAGGGAGTTGCATTCATGTATGAAAACGAGTGCCCTGAAGTAGCAGAGGAACTGTATGGGCAAAATGAGCTGCTCGTATTAAAGACACAATTGCAGAGCTTTGTTTTAATTACAAAATTAAACAAATCATGACTCATCAGTTTTTGTATTTTTTTCAATAAGGTTAAAATCAAAATTTGATATTTTAATAAATACTAGAGGTGTCGTCCTGTTGTTAAGTCATCACAACAATTAAATTAATATTTTTTCAGCTCTGCATTTTTGTTTTCCTCCTATTAGTCATTTTTTTTCATTGAACTATTATTCTTATAGTCTTAGCTTTCACTTCAAACGCACTGGCCATTTTCACAAAATATAAATTCTTTCTTCAATTTGTCTCTCAAAGAAGTCTTGGCCATTTGAATAACAGAGATATATTTCACATGAAATAACATACCGCAAAACAGATAGGACATTGATAATAGGATAAAGACATCCAGGTATTTGTAGCCACCTTTAAGTTTTCCATACTTTAATCAAACAAATGTGTGCATAGCATGAGAAATGCATACTGAGTGTGTTTTCTTGTGTTACAAGGCCATTTTCACTCGTGCTGCTGATTTACATCTGCCGGCGACATAAATTATAAAATCGTTCTGTTTTTACCCATAAGGACGCGGATTTGGTCTTAATCATTTCGGGTGAGGGCTTTTGTACATTAAAAGCTTTACAACTGCTAAATATCGATTTTGAAAAATCGTGAGGGCGCATCTATTTTTCCCAAATTTGCCAGTTTCTCTTTAAAGCCATTCCGCGTCCGATTTCAATATTTTTTGGCCGTCAATGTCAGTGCAGAATTAGGGCGACTATTGCTCATATGTCAATGTTTTCAATCCTCACAGCGCAGACATTGGAGTGGTTTGAATGTGTAGTGTGTTTTGGGGAGCACGTTCGAACAAAATGTTTTAAAACAAAGCAAAAATGCCTTATTTGAGTTGGGTTTTTGACTCACGTACAAATTATTTAATGCAAGTCAACTTTTTGCCTTTAATAATGATTCAGAGTTTTCCCGATAAGGGTGCACTCATTTTTTTGCATATACATAATGCTGTCCATATAATATCACTGTGTGAAAAAATAAGCTCAAAGCGAAGTCCTCATATAGAAATCACAACTTTGTTGTTAGCAATTTCCGTATCCGGAAATTTTGTTATACACGGTATTAAATCCTATGGCACTGCTTATCCTATTACACGTACATGTTTACTACATGAACACGAAACAACATCCGATTCATCTTATTTTGGAATTCACCATTTTAGTACTATCTTTATTATAGTTGTCTATTTTTGAATTCTACACAAAACTATTATATTTCGAACTCTCTGAGTCGGCCTTAAAACGTTCAGAGATTATTCTTGATTTGTTCTGCACCATCAAAATTAGTCATACGTACAAATTTGGTCGCCTTATTCTGTCCCTGACTATAGTGCCTGCTCGCTGATAGTGCCTTACCTTTAATTGTACTGTTAGAAAGCTGATACTATTTCCAGTTGCCATAACAAGCTATTTTTTATATTAGGATTCGGACTACTTTTGATGTATTGTATGACAGAAATGAGAGGAAGAAAGGCTCTGGTTATTTCATGAATTTGAGACCCGATAACCAGTGGGATCGCATCAGCCATTTTAGATGTTGTTTTTGGTCATTTGGGGTGTGAAAGATGATATTTGGAGAAGTGTACCCTAATGTGCAGTTGCTTTGACAACAATTTTGTATTTTTTAGAGAGGCGGCCACGACTTTGCTTGCCAACTGGGATCCCTCATGTAAAGGTTCCTTGGTGAATCTATATGTATTAGTCCTGCAGGAAACCTGCTATCTCTGGCCTTGTCTGGTCTGAGTTACTGATGGCCACGTGACAAGCAGAAGGAATGGCTGGGTGTCACTCTTGGTTTTTTTGGAGTGAGAAATCAATTTGGGGCAAATTTTATCTTTACGAGAAAAAAAAAAAAGAGGGATTAAATCCGTTGTCCCTGTCAAGTACACAAATATGTTACAATCGCAAAATTTTCTTAAGGGCGATAACCAATGTTTTTTGCATTAAAATAACATGAAACCAAAAGTGTACGGTCCTTTTCACCCACATGAAATGTTTTGGTTCTAACTCTGATGATTGTGTTTAAGTGGTTAATAGAGTTACATCTTGGGAAGTTCGTATGGGAAGTATATTTTTTATGCTGTATTATGGATTGGCATGTAGCAACGGCCATTCTATAGACTTCAGAACATGGCATCATGACCATAGACTCGGTACTTGAAAGGGCAATTACTTTGGAATATATGGAGATATGGGATGGATGGTCCATATCAAATGAAGATGCATATTGAAAACGCATACGCAGATTTATTTTTTTTGGGGGGGGGGGTTGTGCGAGACTTTGAAGAATTGACTTTTTTCGAAAAAGTGGGACTTAACCCCCCCCCCCCAAAAATGGTCCTTATTTGAGCTTTTGCACATCAATCATCACCAAAAAAGTGGGCTTTATTGTCAAATTTCTCTAAATATTTGCAACCTTTTTATCACAATTCAAGCAAAAAAGGGACCTTTTTCGGCCTGATTGAGAGGTACCGGTGTGCACCGTAGTGAGAATCTTCACTCTGATAATCCTTTTGGATGGGCAAGGCCGTGTATCGATCATGAGTGTGCATCAAATGAAACACTCTGGAAAAACAATTAATCGCACCCACTCACTTGAAAATTACTATTTAATGGGAATGATATACCTACTACACATTTTTCAAGTGCATGTCTCACCCACGCAGGTGTGAAGGCATCACTACTTGTAAAGATGATTTTCTTTTTTAGTTCTTGGCAAATGCTGCTTCATAAGAAAATTGTCATAGAAATGGAAAATTATGGACTGCATGAATACACTTGTCATTTGGTTTTGATTGGTGTCTATGATCGTTTAGAATGGTGGAAAATTTGACTCACTCATGTTCAAGACATGCGGATTGTAAAGGCACAACTATGCTATTTCTCAACAGTCATTGGGTGTACTTTTAGGAGCTTATTTTGAATGTGGAACACAACACTGTGCTCCCCAATACCCTTTTGTGTCCTCTAAGCTACTTTTTTCCTCTAAATTTTAGTACTATGTATAATTGAGAATTCATATAGTGTAAAATAATGTTTGATACTCATTAGAATTTGAGTAAAATTCAACAACTTTTTAAATTAGTCATCATTATCTTTGCTCCAATAAATCCCACACAGCAGTTTGCGGAGTGTCCAATGTAATTGCATGGTTATTTTTACAGTGTATATTCATGCCACAAGCAATACACTAGTGATCAAACACCAGAACAATCTTGTTATAGTTTATCTAATATATCTTATTAATAAATTTCATTTGTCAGGCTAAGCATAGATCCCAAACAATAGTTTTTCAAACTGCTCATGTGCAAATTTTGACCTCTTGATGAAATTTGGAAATATTCTGTCAGGACATTGGCGGGCAAGCACAGTAACATTTTAATTTTTTCAAGTGAGAAAATATTTTGGGTGATACAGTGCCCAGTAGTCTAGGATAATATTTTTGACATTTTAAAGGTGCAACAGAGATTTCACATATCAGGGGTCCCTAAAAACTCGAAAGTACTTTCGCTGGAAAAGACTTTCCATCAAAAATATTCCCCATCTGAGAGGCATAAGCTGGAGAAGAAAAGGTTCTTGGTAATTTAGTAGGGGAGCAAATACGAAATTTGGCCTACGTTTTACAACTTGAAATCTATGCAAATCCAAAATCCATCTTTTCTCTTTCTCTCCTTTTTCTTCTTTTCTTTTCTTTGCTGTTTAGACATTTCTGTAGAAAAAATACATGGTTAAGAAAAGCTATGCGTGTCTTATCTATGATAATTACTATTATGACACAATATTTGGGTGCTTCAAAATCTTCATTGACCTTTAAAGTGTAAAACCAGCATCTTATACTGTTCCAAGAAGTCTACTCCTCAGATGTAAACTATAGTCATGGTTGCATTATAGAATTCTTTAAATTATTATTGCCAGCTTGCAAATCTCACATCGGTGATGGTAATCAATATGTTGACAAATTTTAGATTTTAAAGTATTCACTAGGATCTGTTTATTTACCATTGTAATCTAGAATTTTATAGTAGGAATAATCCCATCTCATCGAAGAACTGGAAAAAAACTAAAGACAATATTGATAAAGCTAAACGTTAAGGCGACAAAAAAAACCCCTGTTTTACGGGCAAGAGGACCTTTTCAAGTATGGTGGGTCGGGCCCCGGAATTTTTTTTTTTAAATTATTTTTCTTTCTGCAGGTTTAAATTAGCCTAAAATAGCCAAAAAAATCGGAGAAAAAATTAAAAATTTTACAATCAAAAATTTTCTTAAAAAACTTAGCCAAAAATTGTAAATTGAGTAAATACAGGCTGATTTTACATGATTTTTGGAAAAGCTAAAAAAAAAAAATTGCAAAAAACTGAAAAATCAGGGTCCAGTTGGGCCCCTAAAAACAGGGGGGGTTTTTTTCGTCGCCTTATGGATATTTTTGTATAACAAACTTGCATTTTTTTTATTATTTTAGTTTTGATGTTGCTTGTCAAATCAACTTCATTCTTAATATGGGTTTCCTTAATTATTAAAACCATGAAATTCTCATTACACAGTTTGGTCAATAATTAGCCAACTTTGCACAATTTGTACGAACAATAATTGGTTCATTTAAATTGCATGGGTTGAAGAAATGCACACATCGGTGATTGGGTATTTAAATAAATAAATGTAGAGATTTATATATCACCTTGCACAATTATTTCCATTTACACCTACGTGAATTTAGACAAGCGGGATAAAGTATCTTGCTCAAGGACACAAACGTGTTGTCATTGGTGGGGCTCAAACTCGCACCTTAAGCAGTCTAAAGATCACGAGTCCTGCACTTTTCCACTGGACCACACATGTTCTCAAAAGTTGACATAGTGTAGTTTGCCAGGGTACTGGTAACCTGGAGAAATACAGGATTGATTTCCTCTAGGGCATATCATTGAAGGTATACTGTAAAGCATGACATTTTCACAGATTTTTGCAAACATTTCGTGATTGTGATTATTTTTAATCCATCAATTCATTGAATTGATGGATTATTGCCATCGAGAGCGGCGTGTTTTAATATGTCGGCTCTTATTTGCGAAACTAGTCGGCCGTTTTATGTCCGTTTTCCCCGAAAATTTGGCAAATTGTTCTGGAGGTAATGGGCGTTTCACCGTAGGTTTTATTTTTTTTAATTTTAGTGACGGGAGTCAGTTTGGGTAACTTTTGTATCTTTTTGTCAAGTTTTGGACATCATTTGATGCCGTGCTTGTCGTCTTTCTTACTGAATGCTATTGGTTTATGTGTGCACCAATTAACCGGTTCTAGTGGGGTTCTTCGGGCGAAAATGAAATGGTGATCGTGTTACCATATCTACCAAGGGTTTACCAGGGACTGAGGTCAAACACAAGTGCGAGTTCATTTGACTTGAGTAGATTTAGTGTAAACAAATTTCCCTGGATGAAGGTCGCCCGACTATAATAGAGATGACACAAAAGAAGTTGTTTTACTTGAGATCAGACTTGAGTTATGTTAATAACTCGGGGTATTTTTGCAACCAAGTCTCAAAGAGTTTTCAGCAAAAGTACAATTTGCTTACTTTAGTGAAGCAAAACTTCAAAAATATTAACTCCGTACCTTAGCAAATTTGGTATCGTGGTATCGTCCTTTGCAGAAGGCAAGCCTTTTTTCCCATTATGGCATTTATATCGACTATGCATAGTGTTTATGGATGAAAAGTTGGGTTTGTTGGCTGTTGGTTTCGACGGCAAAGTTTAGAATTTTTAGTTTATGTATATTGGTTATATTTTTGGAGGTCTTTGAGAAACAATTTTGGTGTACGCTGAGAAACCTTATCTGGTTGTCATTAAGTTCTTGTTGGCTGTTTTCGATACAATGGACATATTGCTGCGACATTGTATACCACGCCCAGCGTGGCTGTTCCTCTAAACGATGTTCCACTACGTTGACCTTTTTAACGCACCTTGAAACTGTTGAAAGCCAGTTCTGGTATTCATAAGTGGTCCTTGAAAGTTGAAGGCACTTTAATATATTAGGTTTTCTAGATATAAATATTCGATCCTATAAATATGATAAA